>CM075189.1:32059838-32229838 GCA_037577475.1 Chaunax sp. Z400 | reverse complement strand
TGTCTCAACAGGTCAGAGCTGGGGGACCTACACAATATTAGGCAGGTGGTCAGAATTAAATGACTGACAAGGTCATTTCTGCCAGAAGCACAGTTTGCCCCTGTTAAAACCAATTATCTCCAAAATGTCCAAAAACGTGTCGTGACTTTTGTGATAATGTTTTTTTTTTTCTTATCTAAGCTGATTTGTCAAAAGCTCATGTAGTCTGAGAGGGAGGAAGGAACTTTATCTCTCAGTACAGGAGTTGTATAATTATATGAAAAATAATTTGATTAAGAACGGAAATTTGTTTTCACATCCTGCAATTTTCATGCCACGACATGTACATACAGACGCATCACATACAACAGATGCTATACATATGCACATACATACAGATTTAACTATCCTTTGCACAGTCCAACTTCATGATCAGTTCATTTTGCTGAGCCAATCCCATTTAAATAACACATACTGTCAAGTAAAAGAGCAATGGTTTACTGTATGCCAGCGGTCATGAAACAACCCAATACAAGAAATAGCATGTACAAACTAAAATAAGGAGTTATGAGATTACAGAATACTTAAGCAGGCATCAGTATCATGTGCATTCAGGGAGGATCATTTCATACAGAATGAGCCTTAACTCTATGAAGAATAGATTACATCCTCTTTTCCCCTGTGTTGTCAAGCCTCCACTAGGAAGTCAGCACTAGCAGAGACAGTCTGACAGGACTACTTTACAAGCAAATCCATTGAACACTGACCCGTAATGCACTTTCAGATTAAAAAGGAGGATTTACTGAGAAGCCTCAGCAGTGGGGGAACATCTTTGTCGCTCTGTCGAGTTGTTGGAGGAGTTTTCCAGCTGATATGAACATTGCAAGAGTTTAGCACCCAGACTTATTTCTAAACTACTTCTAAACTAAGGGAAAACTCCGCAGTTCACTCCTCATCACCCGTGGGATAGATATCTGGTTATCACTACTTAGCATAGCTGGCTTCAACTCTGATAAGGTTGTTAGAAGTCTGTTCAGTGCTGATGGAGAATATCTGTGTTCATCTTACAAGTGCATTATATCTCTTCACAAGTGTTGGGAAGTACTACTACATATGTGAGAAAAATGAATAAAGCCTTGTGTTTCCCTCTAGTGATGTCACCTGAGTCTGTGTCGTTGGGATTGAAGACTACAGGTTAGTGAAATAAAAAAGAAGTGATCTTACCAGAGACACGTCCTCATAGCTAAATGACTGAACAGGTTGTCAATGACTGGAAACAGGTGAACTGGACTTTTACCATACCAGACCTTTGTAGTCACATGGTTAACATTGTGAAACAATTACAGCTTCTTTTAGGTTTAGGCACTAATACTTTTTAATTAGGTTGCAACAAACAGCAGACAAAGGTAGCAGCTAGTAGGTGAACACAGTGGAGCAGTTCAAAAGATATGTTTCTCAGGACTTGGCCAAAACAGAGACAATAGTTGTGAATATTCAACTTGTAGCCTGTTTAACAGGTGGCCAAAGGCATGTGACCTCCCAATGAATGTTGCTGTGTGTCTGTTGGATGTGTGAACTGTATGCAAAACACAAGGTTTAATGTAAATCTGCTGGAGACCTGGTTTAACAGAGATTTAAAATCATAACTTTCAGTGTAAGGACAGATGTATACATCATATACACCATTTAAAATGTTTTACTACTATATGTTCTTGAAATGCACACTCATAGAATTGTGTAATTACCGTTACAAGTGTCACTTTTTCCTCCGTTTATTTTTGAGCAGTCCAGTTCGTGCCAGGGGGACGTGAGGTCAGATGAGGACTCAGATGGTTTCGATGCAATTTAATAAATAATAAGAAATAAATCAGTTCATTTTGATTCTTTTGAAACATAAAATCTTTTGCTGTTTTTATTTATTTTTCTATCAAAGCCTTATAGCCAAGCCTCATGCATTCTTAATAGTCATGAGTGTATGATCATTTTAACCTTACCACAGACTATGAGTTAATTAGCTTTAAACTTATGCAGTATTTCAATGAAAAACAGACGAAAAATAAATACAGCCCATGTCTGACGGTGTTAAGAAAGTCCACCATTTGATTGGGGAATTCAAAACTACAATAACACATAAAACTTATGCCTAGAAAATACAACATGTACATAAAAGTAGCACTGAGTAAACATTTCCATTCTATTCAGGCATCTGTGTCACTGATGAGGATTATTATTATTATGCTACAGCACTTGTTTAAACTCATGATCACTTCATTCAAGGGAGAAAACACAACTTGAATGAAGTCAATCATTTTAGTAGATTTAAACGATATCCTTGCTCTACTGTTTTGATCACACATATAAACTTCAGGTCATGTTGATCACAAAAAGGCATAATTTGCCTTTTATATTTCAATGCTTTTACCAAACACCAAAGAGTTGAAGAGGATGGATTGCCCACTTTGAAAAATATAAGTAAGATGATATGATGTATTTGATCTAATAAAGTTTCTTTAAGCTGCAGATACTAAAATCTACTTGCAAAAATTACTTCATAAAGATTTATAAACACTGCTTGTCGCTTTAAATTTTTAATCAAATTCAGATTTAAGTTTATTACCTCTGTCTAACATGAAGAACAGTTTCCCATTACTGGATAGGCCTTTTTAATTTCTACTGTGATTTGATGTTACTCCCATCAGAGGAGACAGACTGTGTTTAATCAGTGAACTAAGGTTTGCTATTTCTGCCCTAGCTGCAGTATAAATGTATGTAATGTATTGGATGTGTCAGAACCAATAACTTCTTGACTTCTGCTATTTGTTCTGCTGATCAACAGAGTCCATAGAGTACTTACTGTTATCCCAACAATAATAGATGAAGGTCCTAATCTCAACATGAAATACTGTTTCAGAATATTAATTTTGTGAGAATCAGACCTCGCAAAGTAACAGAAAGCAGACAATCTGTGGGCAGAGGATCTCTGCTGAGGGATTCTGCCAGTAACCTCTCCTCTTTTCATCCTCCCTTTTCACCTCCTTGTTTCCTTTCCTCTGCCCTCTGAGGTCAAACCACAGGAGACGAGCTAAGGCTGAGAAAATCCTGGTTAAGGGTTTGTGCGGGCAGCGTTTCCCATCCCTCTCTCTGTTTCTGTCTCTCTCCACTCAGGTGTCCTGCAGAGTAAAGATTTAGCTCCGACTAATTGGGTTATTGGAGAGAGCGAAGAGAGGCTAACAGAAGGGAGAAGGAGGGAGTATGTGGAGGAGGAAAGGGATGGATGGATTGAAATATAACTGATGACTTCTGCCTTTCAGTTCCCACACAGGATAAGGGGAAAAGTTAATCAATAGGGGGTGAAAAGAAGTAAAAGTACCTCAGGAGGAAAACCTCTTCTTCCTTTGTCTTTATTTTTTCAGCAGTTGTTACAAAGTTGTGATTTCTACATCTCCCATTCATTCCGACTGCTAAGTGACAAGGCTTCCAGCTAGGGAGACTCTCAATAGACCGCTATGACCTGCAGGGCAAGTGTCACCAAGTCTAAGACAGTCAAAGGACCATGGTCTCATTCCAAGGGTGTCAAATACTGGCATTACCCTCATTGTATCCTCAGACACAGAATATTCCCTTTAGCATCTGAATGAGACACACCAGGCTATAATGTACCTCCAATGCAAACACACTACTGTAGGTCAAAATCAGACCACCAGAGCAACTGCACGTGTCGTAGTTAAGAAGTTTTGGAACTCCAGAGTTTGCATCCCATGTGAAACCAAACATCACTCGTCTTTTCCTAATCCTGACCACAGAGTTCTTGTGCCTAAATTTAACCAAAGGGCTTTTTTGTGGCAGGAATGACTTGCATCTGCCCCCCCAGGATGACATATGAGGGGTGCATGAAGGCCTAGAACGAGAACAGGAAGGCCAAAGCCATCGGTTGGTGAGTTTTGAATAGCCGCTAGCTAGAAGAAACTGAACTCTATACAGCAATGGGCAAACAGTCCATTTTCAGTGGTCAATTTAATCAGCTGGTTGTTGGTTTTAATCTCTTGCTTCTTATTAAGGGAGAGAGATGTCAGAGAACGAACACAAGCTGTGGTTCTATGGGATGAATATCATGTTTTTACTTTTAAACTGACAAAAAAGTGAAAGACTGAGTGTCCGAAAGCTTGAAATCTAATTTTAAAAAAGTTTTACAAGATTTAAACTGATTTTTGAAGGCTTTGTTTTTCCTCCAGCACATTTTCCAGGTTAAAAACCTTACATTTAGTGATCTTATACTGGTGTGCACATGAAACTTGAGAAGGGTGAGATACTATTCAACAGACTTACAGCAGATACTATTCAACTTTCAGACGTAGGCCTGTGCAGTTATAAAAGTATGAAATTATGAAAACCACTCTGTCATCTAGTTGTTGGGTTGTCTTTTGAACCATGTTTTGAACATTTTTTCCTGTTACCTGATTCTTAATTTAGCCTCTGCCTGATTTCCTGCATCATCCCAGTTTGCTTATCTGTGATTTTTCTCTAGGTGTTTAGAAATCTGCCCAGATAAATCTGGATATTGGCCCTGAGTGAACTCAACTTCTTGCCTGTTCTGTGTCAGACTGTGTAACAATATACAGACATAGTGTTCATTGGTAGCGGTGGATTCCTGTATTGGATGTAGATTGCCTCCCGGTAAGCCTGTAATCCAGTGTTATGTCATTGATGGTGGTTTCTCTTTTTACTTTTTCAAACTATCGATACTGTAGCAGAGCTGTATTAAGTCACTACTAATATAAACCACACATGATGCTGTTTCACAATAAAAGTGTGCTACTGGAGAATCACGTAGTGTCTTTTATTGTGTGTTTGTCTTGTGGTTGGTGCTAATAAAGGTGCGGTGATTTTTTTTTTGACAGCAGAACAAGTGAATAATGAACAACAGGGATCAACCACAGTGAGCTGTTACATAAAGAGCAGCATCTCAAATCCTAAACAGGATCACCAACTTTAACGAGCCCTGCTGTTGTGTGGAAAACTACCCGCGCTGTGTGCATGATGCAATCTGATTGTAGTTGTAATGCTTCACTGCTTTGCTGCACCACAAACAGATTCACAGGTTGTTCGTCTGTTGTATTTCTGACAAATCAGCTGCTCAGTGGGCATTTGATGTAGTAATTATTTATTGGTTTTATCATGGTAACCATGGTGACCGCCAAATCAACCAGTATAAAAATCTTGAGGACTGCAACCTGATAAATAACCATTACTGTAATTTCTGTCCAATCCCCATCATTGTCTTAACTTGTTTTTAACTAATGCTGTCTCCATGTGTGCAGTAGTGTATATATCTAGCCAAAGTGCACCATCATTCCCTCTGTGCATTTTTGTGATAATACTAGTATGAGTAATGTGGTAAAGTGTCTCTGCTGGAGTGAAATCTGTATTAATAGGAGGTGATATATCATATAGAAGCTATTGACCACTATTCTAGTTTTGTCATTATCATTATCTGAATGCGTATAGATACCATGGCGTCAGCAAATCATTTAAGTGGTACAGTTGTTTCCAGTTTGTTCTGTCCTCCATTAAACAACTCACAGCACCAAATCCCCACAGCAAATATCACAGTTGTATTTAGATGCTAATTTGACAGAACAAGTGCCACAGACCACATTAAGAAGTTCCTCCATAGCTGTCATCTCTCAGTAACTTTAATTAGAGCTGCAAATAATTTGTATTATGTAGTGTGTGTGTGTGTGTGTGTGTGTGTGTGTGTGTGTGTGTGTGTGTCTGCAGTAATTATTATAATTGTTCATAAAAAAAAAAGAAAAGAGAAACGCAGATGTTTTCCACATCATAATGACCCCCCTGCAACCCATTTGCAACAATCACAGGAGGATTCATGCACATACAACCAAACACACACACTCACTGTTGTATAATGTTGTAAATTAAATGTCCCATTATCTGTCTCCTTGTGTTTAATTCTGTCTGATTGCAGCGTGTCAAAACAGCAAACACTTGCATCCAAAAACACATCTGTATGTCCTCAGATGCCGATGCTCACAGTCATTATGTTCGCTCATAAGTCGGCACACAAAGTTTTACACAACACACAATTTAGACAGAGTTTGCTTGAGTGCCTGGTGTAATGAACTCAATGCATTAAGAGCTTGATGATGTTGAGGAAATCAGCTGAGACTGTGCCTGTTGTGCAACAGTAACAAGGATTGGTCGTATGCAGCTGTTCTTTCGTGCATCTGTTCATCCTCTGACACTTTGAGCACAGATTTGAGACAGATGCAGCACTTTTCAAACTTAATTTGAGCAGAAGAAATCTGTTACTTGTATTTTATTTGGTGCCAAATGGCCAAACTGGACTGTGAGAAGCGTGCCTTACTCCAGCATGGGGTGTATAATACAGCCTTGTTTTATACCCGCACAGTTTCATACGGACAATGTGTATTTCTTTTATTTATTTACTTATAGTCTTTTGAACTGTTAACGCTGAAATCTGGCAGACACAAATTTGGGAATGTTAAGTGAGAATAAACAAAGCTCACCACTGATGCCAAAGCTTCTTTCTGAGGTACAATAAATTTGCGTTTTGCAGCACAACAAACAAAACAATCTACCGGTAATTAAAGAAGGAAGATAGATTGTCAGTGAAAGCACGTTCGATGACTCTACATGTGCTTCATTGATTTCAGCATCTTTACTCTGCGTGTCTCCATATTAATGGTGCGATGTCCACATTACACTTTATGTGCCAGTATGTTAGTTGGTATGAGTTTCATTCCTTCACACTTGCTGTTTAAAGAAATCTTTAAAAGATTTCAGCATTTCTCACTTCAGTGATTTCGTGGTAAGAGTTGAGGGAATGTTTTGTTATGAGAGCAATTTGCACCCTCATTCATTCAGCTCAGATAAAGCTGGTTCTGCTCCGGTGGCTTTGTATGGCAGAGAGGTGGCTGAGTGCTCCTCTCTCTTTCAGGGTGAAAATTATATTCATGGAGAATTTTGCCCAGGACAGATCTGGGTTTGTGTCAATGTGAAGCTGTGTAGAGACAGATTTTGTCATCCACCTCTGTAGGAGATATAAAGACATGATGGTCATGTTGCTCAAACTTTGGACACACCATTATTGAGCTTTTCAGGGAGATTTTCGGTGGCGTTTGAGTGAGAATGAAATAATCACTGAATATAAAATGAGTAATTTCTTTACACCTTACAGAGAGAAAAGTATGCGGCGTATATCTCCAGTTGTATTTGTGTGCCTGCAGCTCTGTGTTGATACCTTTGTTGCATAGTTTTATAGCATCTATGTTAACTGGAAAAAATTATCAAAATGTTTTTTATGGTTTTAACATGTGAGAAAAGATATAGGTACAACTGAAGAAATCAATTTTGATTATGCATGTAACAAAAATAAATGCTATATAATATTGTCACAGTGACACCATGCTGATGTTTAGCAATTACAGTGTGCTAACATTTGCAAATTAGCACTAAACAGTATGTAAAGCTGAGCTTGACTGGAATGTTTTTAGTTTGTAGTTCAGTCTGAGGAGCAGGATGCAAAATGTGCATTGCAAACTTAAGCAGAATTTAAAAGTTGATGAAACATTTCACTCAGAATCACAGACTTCCTCATGGTAGCGCTATATTAAGTCAGAGGATCACCAGGTTCACCTTTCTAAGTCTTCCCATTTGGGTCGTATGCGTAATGCGTCGTTAAAACATCGTTTTCGTGCACTGATCAAACATTTGTCTCCTTCAGCAGAAACCTCCACAGTGGCCTTGTTCTTACCCACATGACGAGTGTTTAGTCTCTTTGTAATGAACAGGTGTGCTGCAATCTGATTACCAGACAACAAAAGACAAGAGTATACAAAGGAAGGATATTATCAATAAAAAATGGAAACACACTTCCTCCCTGCTGAGACGTGCTTGAGCAATACACTGAAACCCAAAATACCAGCACACATTTCATCTACCTGGATTTCTGAGGAGAGATCATTGGAGGATTGATATATTTATTGGTCTAAGAACTAAAAGTAGGGAAACGTGTGGAAAGAAAGTCAGTGATGTAATAAAACACAAAGTAGTACTTTATTAGAATACAATCATATTTAGGCATATCCATAGACAACAATTAAAACAATCTTCTATAAACCCTACAATGTACTTGGATGGCCTTGGCCTCCATGGCAAAATAGGAGGAATTTTTCAAAACAAAAGGCACAATTTCAAAAGTGAATAAACTAGGATCATAAACAAGGATGTAGAGCATTTAAAATGCAGATGAACCGCCCTCTCATCCAGTTACTCTGGGTTCATTTTGGAATGTGTAACGTGACAGGGAGCATTCAACCAGAGGAATGTTGCCACCCTCAGACGGCCAAGTTTATATTAGCAGGAGAAAAGGTCAATACTGTTACAAGTAATGAGATTGTTGCATATAAAAGAAATTGTAGCTTGTGACCTGACGTTGAGCGAAGTTGATGTGGTTGATTATTAGCTGTGACAGTTCAGCTGCTGCAGGCACAAGAGACGTCACCCAACAGATCTATGAGGGAGAAGAGTGGGTGGCCTGCTGTGGGACATACTGGGGCACCAGAGAGAGACAGGATTAGGAAGTCTGTATGGGGATGGTGAGTTGATAGACTTCAAACAGTCTTGAATCCCTTCTATTTCTGGAGACATTTTTCCTTCCCAAAAGGTATAATGACTGAAGCTGTAACCGATGGCAATGCAAAAATTCTGCAGCAACTGTTCAACACCAGAGAGAAGACTGAACCACTCATAGCCTCTCTTCATGGTGGGACGTTGACCAGAGAAGAAAGTGGTTTAATGCAAACTTATGGTCAAGCTTTATAAATTGTCTTATCTTGACAGCAGTGTGGACAAAGGGATGATGGTCGAGTACAGAAGGGATGTTCTCACCTATCTCTTGCACAAGGGGTGTTGAACACCTTCACAGATGGAAAATAGGACAGTAGCGCCTTTCCACTGGAGTATGGGTTTAATAATAGGAGCAGCTGTTATGACATGTTCGAGAGGCAGGTTTGAGGAATAGATTATCTTTTTTTTTTACAAGCTAAACTCCGGTAGATCTGGCTGCAGACTAATGTTTTCTCAACAAAGAGAGCTGTACTTCATGGCGGGTTGATGGCACACCATCTGTGCTCCGATTATCAAATGCTAAAGCATCCATGTGTAGCGTTGGTGCCCTGGAGACCAGTTTTATCCCCTATTCTTTACTAATTGATATGGTTTGTGTATCTTTTGGTAATTTGATTTTTGCTTCAGGAAATGGATATCAACAAAGAAAAATGAGAGGTTATTTGATTTTTCGTTTTAAAATACAAAAACCAAAGTTGAAATGCAGGGCGTTTTCGTGGCCAAAAAGGGAGGAGTGAAATAAAATGAAAAAATGATTAGATTTTCATTTTCTGTTTAGAATAAGAAAACGGACCTGATTTGTCTGCTGAATTGGATTTGCTTCATCCCTGAGGTGGTCATTGATTTTGATTTTTATGTCCAGTTAAGACACAGCATTTCTGGTGTTTGATTAGAGAACAGAGGAATAGGGTGATGGGTACAGTTTAAAAAGCGATGGTTAAGATAGCATTAGTATGTATGTTGTGTATATGTTAACTTATTAGGTTAAGGGATTATTTTTAAATATTTCTGGCATTTTGAACAAGAAAAAACATTTGTAGCTATGGCCCAAGAGCCAGGCCCTAAACATTAGCCCCAGTTACCTTTGAGATGACTTTACTTATGCTTTCAACATATGGGTGGCTGAAAAAGGCAATAAATCTCTGCAGTGCAGTGACGATGCACCATACGTAGATCACATGATGGTCTATATCAACGTAGATTTTGTGCCTGTACAAATCAGCTACAAATCAGCTGAATGAGGTCACATTCAGAGCAGATCAGGTGTTGATGAGTGCACAGTTGTGTGGTGGTGTGGGAGGACATCACTGGGAGAGTATCAGGCTGGTCCATAACCCTGTGTGGATTGTGCCCTTTGTCTTTTTCTCACCGAAGTGTTTATTGTGTCTAAAAACAGTCAAAATACAGACATACTTAAAGTCATGGCCAGAGCCGGCCCAAGTCTTTATGGGGCCCTAAGCGGATTTTTGTTTTGGGGGCTCCCCACCACCAATATTGTCAATGATTGATCATTCTCTCATTGTTTATGTAACCCACCCTTTATCAATTTTATTAGTTGTATCTGTCTTGCTTTCATTGTACCAATATCAGACTGGCATGTTTTTACCTTTCTATGGTTTTTAATATTAGAGTGGTCCGGTATTAATTTGCACTTTAATAGTTAAACAGCACTATGTGGAATATTGAACGTGGTGCACTGGAAAGTAAAATAAACCATGAGACCAGGAGTACTCACTTATAACTGCAAGAGTCCAGTAAGTCAACCCCTCTCCCCCCGCTGAGGTCCACACAGTTAGATACGTACAAATGCAGAAGAATTCTATTTATGTTTATATTTACAGTAAGTATAAAATGTTAACAGTTTTGCAGTAACAAAACTAATCTTTAACAAAATGTATCTGTTTTTGAACACTTCTTCTGTCTTCCAGGCTGCTTTGGTAAAGATATGTGATTATTAATCAACTCAAACAGGAAAAAATATAGTGTCTGGGACAAATATGGAAAACAAAGTGCAATAAATCCTTCATCTCTAAATTTGCACTGTAAATAAATTCCTTTCACTCATGAAAACATTACACTTAGAGGGTAAGTCCTTATTATAGATGTGTGGTCAGACACTTGATAAGTTGTAAATATTCAGAAATTGCTGTAATGAACCTCAGCTCGGTAGATCATCCTGTCATCATCTGCCTCCAGTGTGTCGGCTGTGTATTTCTCTGCTTTGGTCATTCTGTTTTACTCTGATGTCTAATATATGTTCTGGTCTTCTTCGGCACAGACAAGGACACACAGTCCCTAATGTTGTGGTAGGTTACAAACGCTTTGCTTTTCACAGGGAGGTGAAATGCCACCTTGAAAGGTTTATGAGTTAAGTGAATGCATGTCATATCTAACAGTCGCTATACACAAACCTGTGAAACATTTCCCTCAGTGCTACAAATGGACTTCTATGTATTGATGTAGCTGCATGGAATACAATTTCATTGCTCTGATCTATTTGTACTTTCATCAGAACATACATAGCTGGTAGAGGCGTGGAGGGGAGGGCGACCCCAACCTAAAAAATAAACTGAAGTAGAAATATAGTGTTGATTGGCTGTCCATTCACCTGACACGCCATTATCTCCACCTATCAGCCCTAAGGATGTTGATTAAGGTGGAGTAAATTTTAAAAATGCTTAAAGATGAATAAAGATGTTTTTTTACTTTTGTCATCATGCATTTTATGTGCTATTTGTATTAATTGTAGGGGGAACCCTGAATACAGCAAGGAATGTATAAGTAATGACATTCACAATGTCTTTGTGTTTTTCTGTGCACTTTGTTGTCCCTCACAAACTGAACTGGGGTCAGGGGGGTGAAACAACATGCCACTTCTTGGAAGTGGTACAGTTTGATGGATGAGACAATTGGGGGCAGGCCATCAGCAACACCACCCGTCCTCATCGCCTCATCTTCCCAAGTTGTGTCAGTGGTCAGAACAGGACACAGCCGCAACCTCCATGACATCCACCGGAAAAAAAAGGCGTGGAGGAAGTGAGGGAAATGCAGCAGAGAGAAGAGGTAGCTGAGGAAGATGGAGCAGGAGGGGGAGGAGAGAAGAGCCACAGAGGCAGCTGAGAGGGAGGAGAGGAGGCATCAGGGAAGGTTTTTTCAGGAGATGAGGGAGAGAGGAGAGACAGGGAGACTGCTGTGGGGGAGGAGCGCTTCATGTCCATCCCAGAGAGACTATTGGACAAAAAATAATCACAATGTTATACTTAAAAAAATACCTTGTTTTCTGTATTTGTTATTTTAAACTTGTACTTTTAATGCTTCAGTTTTTCAATAATTAATGTTCACATATTACTGCTCCAATGTCCAATTCTTTATTCACAATGGACAACAAACGATAAACATTCCTGTAAACATGTCAGCTGGATAATGTTCCTTTATCAAGATGTCTTTAAACCCAAAAGAGTAAAGCAAATGAGAGGACACCAGATGGAACAAAGGCCATCGGTAACATGAAACTACAAAACAACAGGAAAACCTAAAGTCAACATAACTATTTATCATTTATTATTATTTATTTAATGAGCACAGTCATGGTCAGGTGCTAAACACAGCATTGGCATCCTGTGCCTGTCCTCCGCTCCACAGGCAGCATGTGGAGGTGCTGGTTCTGGATGGCCCACTGCTGCTCCCTCTACATCGTCTTCTGGCTCCAACAGGTCACCATTGCTGAGGCAGATGTTCTGAGCGACAGTGCATGCAGCAGACGATGATCTCTGGCACATAGCAGACATCCACCTCCAGAGTCTGCAGGCTGGCTCTCTCCACAACACACCTCACTTTAGGGTTGATGGGTTGCTTGAGGCAGGGGTAACCACCATCACCAATGATGCAGAAGCCTGGAGGAGGGTATGTCTGCTCATAATAGATGGGGCTGTGCTTCAACGCCCTTGCGTCATGGACTGATCCAGGGAAACCAGCAAAGACATCCAGAAACTTGGCTGTTTTTTTTTAGAGACAGCCTGAAACTGAACAGAATAGGAAAGTTTTCTGTTTAAGTAACAGGCATCATCCTCTGTCTGTGGCTTCACACGCATGTAGCAGCCATCGATGCTGCCAACAACCCGGTTAAAGGCTGCTGATCTGACCAAAGGGCCAAAACCTGCACCTAGATATGGCACATCCTCCTCACATGGAAGGTAGATGAGCTAGGGGGAGGAGAGAGAGGATTTTCCTGCTGGTCCTATGGACAACCTGGTGAATGGTGGCTTGGGGCCCTGGTCACAACACGGAACACTGACCAACCAAAACAGGAGGACCAGGGCGTCAATGACAGGTCCCCAGCCATGGTCACAGTCAGTGTGGAGAATGGCCATCAGAGCATTGAATGATGCCCCGGAGCGACGGAAGTCTCCTCTGAAGTCACTGTGACTGTAAAAGTGCATTTACACAGCATGACAATAACAAAAGTGATATAGGCCATTATAGTGGAAAGCCTGAGTGAATCAAAGTCACAAACAGTGTCTATTTTAATGCCGGTTCTTTTAGCCATGCTTTCACTTTGATATTGTCACCATATGTTGGTTTAAAAAGCAGTAAGAGCACACAGTATACTATATTACTTAAAACAATGGTGTATTTATGGCTAATTCTTCATAACTGTAGGCAGTGGGGTATGTATTTTATCCTTGGCATGACTGCAGGAAGTTACTATCAAAACACAGTGCATAAATATAGATACTGTTATGTGCTTTTATGTAATCATCATCTAACAACCATGTATATAACTTTAAACACCATTTGTTTATTTCAGAAGTTGAGTTTGACATAAGGGTAAAGCTGCATAATAGTGTATGGGCGATATAAATCCACTTGTCACTTTATCGGGTACAACTAGATAAACACAACAACATGCCTGCAATAAATCCCCCCCTTAATTGTGATAATCAGTTCTTATGGAGTCTGTTTGTGAGAGGTTATTTATATTAATTGTCATTTTGGAGGCTGTGATTTGTAGTGTTGTTACACTGTGAAGTGTTTATTTTCACAATCTAATACATACAATGGGTCTGGCAAATTATTCCCATCCCGTTCCAGTTCCCCTGAGAGGAACACCTCTTATTATAACCCAGTATAGTTCAAACATCCACACCTTTAAAATAAATCAACACAGATTCAGTGAAAACTGAACACCACACCATACCAAATGTAGAGCGCATTACACCGTTCATTTTTAGTCAAGAGAAAAAGCCAACAGTTATTATTGAAAGTCACGCGACTGGTGTGAATTGGTGGAATTCATGCACTACACAAGTTAGTACTCTCACATGCAGAGAATATACTAATGGAAGTATGTGATTTGGATTTTAGGCTGACTTTTCCAACCAATGTTGACACTTCATTGGTGAAATATTTCAGCCTGCATGAGGTAATTGTTGTTTTAATGTATCATGTGGGGTTTTTTTGCTCCAATAAAGACCATTTCTTAAAACAAATGAAAATAACAAACAAATCTCCATATTCTGTTTGGGCCTGCTTGTCACTAATAATCTTTATAGAACATTTGAATGTGGGTTTTGAAAGTGAATTAAATGTAAAATGAACCACCGACATGTTAACTTGTTCATTTTAGGTTATTCTTATTTTCAGGGCTGGTAAATAAGAAATACACCTTCCATGTAATGTGAACATAAGAGCAACATCCTGTCATTTTTGCCAATCATTTCCTGAAAAGTTTTCTACCTGAGGAGAGAATGAATGGATCACTACTACGTCCATATCCACCAGGTGAGAATTGCCTTTGGTTCTTCAAAGTCTCTCCAAAGTTCTGTCCAGAGTCTATAGAACAGATTTTTTCTCACTTGTTCTCAGGTGAATTGGAGCTGCTGGTTTTGATAAAATGGGATTTTGGCCCTCTAAATTCAGACAATCCAATCATTTACTCCTGTGAACAGCAATGCTTCTTTCAGGTCCAAGATGATTCAGCTGGACTCATACAGACATTGTATGTGCAATGCCCAGAGTGTGTGCGTATGTGTTGGCATGATAAGTGGAGCAAACAGCACACACATCAGTTTGTGTACCTGAGGGCCAAGCCAAATCAAAAACAGCTCAGCCAATGTTTTAGTAATGGTAGTCCACGTGTCACACCTCCACTGGCTAGCACAGATGCTCACAAGTCTTTTTTTGCAAGTCTCAAGTAATGGAGCTTGAGTCTAAGTCAGTTCTCAAAGTTTGATGTGGTCGATCCATCATCCTTTATTGCCATACTGTAATTGCATACTGGAGACATTGCAGTTAGTGAGACAAATATCTCAGCTCGTTTAAGCACCATGGTGTTGTTATTGCAGTGTCATCAGTGGCTGAACACACCAGATGTGTAATAATGATAAGGGAGCGATAAAAGAAAATTCAGAAGTCCCAAAGCTTGCAACTCAAGTCAACATTCAGCGTCAGTGTTTAGTCATGTTCCAAGTCACTTGTGTGCAACTTCAGTGCAACTCGAGTTAAAATCGGAAACTTTAGGCCTTGTTCACACAAACAAAACAGGTTTGCTGAAAACAGGAAAGTTTTTCCTTTGCGTTTTAAAAAAAAGTTCTGCGTTCAAAAGAAAACCTTTTGGAAATGATCCTCGTCTACACACGCCCACAAAAATGGCTGATAACGCTGTAGTATTCATGCCAGTAGCTGGCAGTGTACCCTTTCAAAATCAACACAACAGTGTAAGAAAACAGTGGTGATGCAGCAAATCTACATTAGAGGAGTGTTTGTTCTGTCCATGATCCACTAATTAGGCTGGAACCATAATAGACATTCATGAAGCGGAGCTGTGTCGTCATCTTTTGTCAGAGGAGTTGTGTTTTGTGCGTTTTCATGGTGACGGTAGGGTGGCATTTTCAACAGATTGCACCCTGGATCCATTTTCAAGAGTTTGCATTTTCATTTCCCCAAAACACAGTTGTCATATAAACGAATGGCCAAACCACAACAAAAGTTTACCGCTTTAGCGTGAAAACGTCATGAGTGCTTTGGCCCAAGTCCCCATCAAGTGCTGTGTTCTTCTTCACGTTGTGTTTTATGCTAAAGAACCAGGGTGGGAAGCAGTGCACCCCAAAGTTACACAGCACCAGGCTCTGGAAACAAATGAAATGCCTAGACCTGTGTGAAACAGAGCAAAAATAATTCTAGGGATAAATAGCTGCTCACTGTATCCTTAGAGAAAACTTTAGTTACACCACATCATTTAAATTAAGACGAGCTTATTGCGCTCACAGGATTTTGCATTTACCTCAATGAGAAATGTGCTATGCTAACAGGATTATTACTCTATTTAGCTGAGTTATGCGAGCAGGAGGAACACACCTCTCCTCCCTCCTAATAAAGCTGCAAAGACACACACACACACAAATTCAGTATGCTGTATAATGAAAGGAGTTTGTTTGATATTGTCACCAAAGTATTTCTCTTCTGGCCTGCTGAATCAGCACTGTGTGTATGTACAGTTTGTATGTGTGTGCAGTTTGTATGTGGTACAGTTTGTATATGTGTACAGTATGGTAACTGATTTTAAAAGGCCTTAGCAGAGAAGTATTCCACTACATATTTGCTAGGATGTCCATCTCATGATGGACGTTCAGTGAATAAGGTTGCTTCATAGAAAATGTTATGTCAAATAAAAAGTTGACACTACTTCAGATTGCTGGTCTTGTCTTTACTTTCATCTTAAACATAAAATAAATTACCTCATTTAATCTGAACAAGTACATAGACTATATCGTCTTTAAAGATAAAATGCTACTTTAGCATGTTGTTATAATTGGCAACAATAAGGACCCAAAATGCAGAATTCTGAATAAAGACAAGGAGTAAAAAAGTAACAAGTACATTTTATTGTACAACACAAAATCTATATGTGGTGGAGCAGAAATACAAAAAAAACTCAAGATGTTCACTAAACGCAGGGTCTTCAGATTAGAATAGGTTGTCAGCAGAAGCAACAGGGAGATTCAGTCAGTGATAAAACAGCAAGCAGGTTCAAACTTTCACAAAACGAGTTATTCAGAAAACACTAGAACAGGAGTCATAAGCTGGAATACCAGGAGAGTAAAACAGACAACCTGCCAAAGAGTGGAGAGAAGAGCAGCAGGAGTCAGGTGAGGTAATGAGCCGGATTGATCTCAGGTGTGCTTGATTGTATGGTGGGAAGCCCCAGGTAGGTGGAGAGTAACCAGATAGCCACGCCCTGGTAAAACACACAGACAGGGAGAGAGAGACAAGAGACACAAGGAAGACACTGGACACAAGAGGGGTGAGGGAGGCCTACTGCCAGAACCTCACGCATGCTTTATATTGAGGTCTTGGTTTGAATTTGGGCTTTATTCCTGAAAATGATACCAGTAGAGAGTACACAGTATGGGTGCTGTGGGAGGACAAAAACAGGGAGGACAAAAACAGTACGAAAACATCCTTTCATGTAATACAGTCTAATAAAGTATTACTACATAAAAACCTGGTTCCAAAAAGTTTAGGATGTGATATAAAACATCAATAAAGACAGATTGAAATGCTTTTCAAATCCTTTTCTACCTTTATTCAATTAAATACAATACAAAAGCAACCTGTTCAAACTGTGAAACTAATTTGAGGCCTACAGCATGTTTCAAAGACAGAGCAGGGACATGTTTACCTCATCACCTTTTAACAACACAACCGTTTCAGCTGCTTGCCACCTGAAGGTTTGAAGGTTTTGGGCATTCACTGTTGGTTTTCATCCCTGCCCCTTACTTGCATAGATTCGTCTGGATTCTCTAAATCAATTTATGGATAATCGACTGACGACTTTTTAATTCATGACTGACCCTACTGCAGATGTCCATTCATGACAACTATAACACTCTCACCTGTTACCAGTTGACCTGCTCACTTTTTGAGTAAATGTGATTTCATTTGGACTTTAAGTGTTGACTAATTAGAATTTCTCAAACGGGAAGTAAAAAAAAATGTATTTCCAAGATAATGTAATCTTTTACATGTGCAAAGAGAAATCTATTACAGGGCTGTTGTACTGAATTGAGTTAGATATAACAGTAGCAGGTGTTATACTTACTTGTTAATGTAAATTTTAAGATACAGGCGGGACAACCCTAAAGCCCAACCTGAATAAATAATGTTCGGCATTTTAATGGTTGGGGTACAGTATAATTGAATTTATTAGGTATGACTCTGCCAGTTCCAAGATGTGTTTATGGCCTCTCACACTTGTACAGAAAGAAATATTAGTCAGCTATGAAAATCACCCTGGCATCCATCATGGACAGCATCCATTGGTTCTTCATCATTGTTTTACATTGACACTATCTGACATTGCTGCATTAATATTACACTATGCTGTCTATCAACTGAAACTCACTAAATTAAAGGTGCTGTATTTTGGAACTCATGGTACAACATTTAGAGATAAAACTGCAGTGTTTATTTAAATTGGATTATGTTGGAGAAATCCCAATCTTGACAGGTCTCCAGTATGATTTCTAAGATATGTTTGTTGTTAGCAAGCTAATGACTAACTAAGAGTGGAAACAATCTTTGTCTGAAACATTTAAAAGATTTGAAAGACATACAAAAATGTATCTGTGCTCTGATAAAAGGGCGCAGCAAGATGCTACATAATGTACCAGTAATGTTTTAGACCAGATAAGTAATGTCAGAATAGTATAAACATAAACTACTGACTGTTAGAATATCAGAGTTTTGTATTACTTATGTAATCCTATTTTTATGAATGAGTTAATTAATGAATGAAAATTATTTATTTTAAACATGAAAAATAAAAAACAAATAAGGGGGGAAAAAAACAGCAATGACAATGTTTGAAAAAGTATATACTGATATATTCCTACCCCTTTCTCACTATTCCTCCATTAAATCGTATAAAATTTGTATAAACGATTATCCACAATATATTTACAACCCAAAATATTCACCCAGTGTCAAAGAACAAGTGGAACCATCCCACTAACACAACCTTTCATCTTCCCTATACCTTTTAAAGATGTTGTTTTTGTAATCTTTATATCGTCACACCAGCAGGAAACATAGTGACTATAGAATGAATGCACAGGCCTGGATGCGGCCCCTCAGAGTGATGGATTGGGCGCTGCAGTCTCCAGTGTTTTGGTTTACCTCCTACATATTGTTCAGGGGTTTTGCCATTTCCTGTCTTGTAGAAGTGAACCACAGCGGAAAAGAATGATTGTTCTGTGGTTTTAATCCCCCAGAGTTCTGTAACTACCACGTCTTTGCATCGTGCTTCAGTGCTTTCTCACGACTGGATGAACCACTGATTGTATTTTCAGATGGATAAAACCTCTAAGCACATAAGTGTTAGGGAACATTTTTACAGCTCCGGAAAGTTGAGATACTACTGACATCTCTGTTCTCTCATCACAGAAACTCCTGTTTAGTGAATGATTGATGAAGATAATGATGATGATGATGATACTAAATTATTAACAGTCTATGATCTTTGCTTTTATCATATTTTATCTTTATTATTTCGCCATGTTTTTGGCCCCAAATTATAGTTTCTTCCTTACAGGAAGAATAAACACTCTCCTACCCAGTCATCTCAGTAGACTCAGTTTTTACTATCAACTTGTCTCATTTTAGATAAAGAAATCTTTCATCCATGTCGGCCTCTGTGCTGTAGCGTACAGACGTATGTAGCAGCATGTTAGTAGCCTATGTTAGCAGCCTAGCAGCATCAGGACCCATTAAGACCTTGGGTTCTCTACCGAGCTGGCTGCATCATGCCTGTTCAAAATCTGTTTTGATGACAAAACTTAAAGATAGGCTATCTATCTTTTTTCCATTATGTCAATAGGGTCCAGGTAGAAGCCTCTCACAGTACTGGTGTGGCCCGCGGCATGCTCTAGAGAAAAGCTTTAGCTCTGCCTCATCAGTGCAACACCACGCACCGGTAGAACGTCACTCAGCCAGCTTTCTCTTCTCTCTGCTTAACACACAATTACAAACAAATCCACCTTGGCTAGTTAGTAGATCACTGGTGTTTTCCTGAGACAGCCTTGTGCTCACAGCAGAGCCCCACAAACACACACAGCCCCACAGTCAACGTCAAAGGGCCTGTTTCCAAAGAAGTGTGTTTCCTGTGGTGAGAGCGGAGGGAAGCAGTAATTACCTGCAGTCCTTCAAATGCTGCTCTTTGAATATGCACACACACACAAATGCACATGCACATGAGTGAATGCACAAACAGGCAAGCGGAGACTTTATTCATCTGCTGGGTTCATCTCATGTCAGACTGCGGGGGGGCGGTGTTCCTCAAGCTTTAAAGTGTGTTTGTGTCAAACCTGAAGAAAGTAGTTCTTTGAAAGAGTCCATTAAAACTCATATATGTGAATTATTAAACACACTCATATGTTGAACATATCCAACCTTTGGTGAAAGTTACAGCTGTCACTTCCCACTCAAGCATGTTACTGAAATACACCCACCTAGAAGCTAACATGCTAGCTATAAAAAAGTTAGGCCCTTTCACACAGAAAGTGAAGTAAATTACAGCCCCTCATTATTCAGAGTTTGATTTGATTACTGCATTATTTGTATTTATTTTCACTTTTATTCACCCCAAACAACCAGTGAGTGAGAATGTTTGTCCTCAGCGCAGCCTCTTGCCCAGGGGTCACCAGTCAGCAGCCCCCAGGCCAATTCTGGACACAAGAGGCTTTTATCCTGCAGGTGAAGCCTTTTCATGAAATAGGGGAAAGTATAGATTGCACATTTTTAACTTTTGTCATCAAAGAGATTTTGAACAGGCACAAAGCTGCCAGCTCAGAAGAGACACCCACTTTAGGTCCTAATGGGTCCTAGTGCTGCAAGGCGGCTAACATAGGCTGCTAACGTCTGCAGCTACGTAGTCTTTCATTATCTTCAGCAAATCAAGGCACTGAGGCCACAACATCCATGAACGTTATCAAAAATTAGAAAAGTTAACAGTGAAAAATGAGTCTTCAGATGACTGGACAGAAAAGTATGCATTTATTCATTTTACCATGCAGAGAGGAGAGATTTCTGAGGACATCCTTGGTGTCACAGCACTTAAAACACCCACCAGAGAGGAGAACATATAGGTGGCCATGAAATAAATGCTATCACAGAAACATTAACCCAAAAATGTGTCCATCACCACTGATGGCTGCCTCTATGATAAGAAAAGATGGAGCAGTGACTCGAATGAAAGAAGACAACCCAGACCTCTCCTCATAACACTGGATCAGACTGTTCTGTGCTCCACTCAATGCAAAGGTTATGAATTTAGTCATGAAACTTTCTCTGGATGTTTTTATGGACTAAAAGAATTTATTTACAATGCAAATTTAGAGATGAAGGATTGACTGTATTGCTTATACTGGTTCTCTCTGCTATCCTCCAGTGTCTCTTCTTTTTCATCTGTACATTTATGAAGTAAAGTACACCTTGGCTCAGCAGTCACATAAGAGAATTAGAGTGAGATAACATTACAGTGGCTGCTAATCCACTCTTTAGTCCCAAAGGTTTAAAAAATTAATTTGGTAAATGGCTCTGGGACTGAGCCAGAAATGACTTCCAGGTGCTGCATATTTATTCCTCCCAAAGTTCCAATTAGTACAATTAACCACACATTTAGCCATATTGTTTGCATGAAACATTCTCTAAAAGGCACCAACACCACAGCAGAGATGGCTGAGCTGAAGCTTTGCAGATAGTTTGTTGCATGTCCAGTCCAGCTCAAGGATACTTCCACATGTAGACTGCAGGGGACCAGGATCAAATACAGACCTTCCAATAAATGGACAACAACTTGATAAATTTTATAAACTTTTATTTACCTCACTTGTTTGTATATTAGTCTCTTCCTATCAGTTGCACTGTGTGCATTTTTCTATTTCCACATTCCCTTTTATAATTCTTGTTTTTACTTGTCTTCATTATCTTCTTCTTCTAATAATAATAATAATTTTAGGTTTTTTATTTTACTGTTATTATAGTTTTTTATTTATTTTTACTTCATTTTATTTATTTTATTATTAGTAGTATTGTTATTATTATTATTATTATTAATATTCTTATTATTATTATCATTACTTTTTATTTATAATAATAGCAATATTATTATTATTATTAATAATAATAATATTAATAGAATTATTATTATTATTATATTATTATTATTAACAATATTAACAATTCAATTCAATTTATTGAATCGTTTTAATCACAACAAAAGCTATATAAAGGCACTTTACAAAAAGAGCAGGTCTAGACCAACTCTTCATTCTAGAAAGACCCAACATTCCACCACGAGCAAGCACTTAGCGACAGTGGCGACGAAAAACTTCCTTTTTCAAAAAGGCAGAAACGTCGAGCAGATCCGAGACTCGTGGTGGACGGCTTTCTGCTTTGACCGGTTGGGGTGAGACAGATAGAGAGAGAGAGAGGTTGGGGAGGAGAGACAGAGAGAGAGAGAGAGAGAGGTTGGAGAGGAGAGAGAGAGAGAGAGAGAGAGCGAGAGAGAGAGAGAGAGAGAAATATTATCAATATTATTATTATTAATAGTTTTATTATCATTAATAGTATTAATATTATTAATAGTATTATTATTATTAAAAGCACTATTATTATTATTATTATTAATAGTATTATTATTGGTAACTTCTACCAGAAAAGCTTGGTACCTGCTGTCAACAAAGATCATCACTGATTGGATGGTCGTACTTTTTTTCAACAGGAAGGAAATGTGACCCACGCCTTTGGTGTTTTCCTTCATCTGGCAAAGGAAAACAGCAAAGCAACCAGGATGGAGGAATCAAAACCATTAAGATGTATTGTACGGTGGCCCTGAAGTGTTTTTGATTCTCCCATCCTGGTTCCTTTGCTGTTTTCCTACATCTGGTGAAGGAAAACACCAAAGGCGTATGGAACATTTCCTTCCTGTCCAGCAGACCGTCCAATCAGTGACGATCTTTGCCAATAGCAGTTGTGCTTTTTGACTAGTTGTCATGTTTTCCTATTTTTTGTAGTGATTCTTTGGATGTCAGGGGCTCTGTTGGATCATCGGAGCCAGGGGTGATGCCTCAGTGTCTCCAGGCTGGGTCTGGCCGCTGCTTTCTTGTTGAGACAGGTCAACAGAAGATCCTTGCAGTCTGAACAGACAAAGAGGAATCATATTTTAATATAAATGTGCTCTGTGTTTCTGACTGTGCTTCATTCTACTGTATATGTGTTGCTATGACTTACCAAAGGAAAGGTCGTCACGGACAGAAACGTCGTCCCGGATGATTTCAGTGGTGTTTTGGAACGGGAAATCGCCGTGTAATATCACAAACACCACTACACCGAGCTGCCACACCGTCGTCGGTTCAGGTCTGTACCAGCCGTGCAGTAACCATTCAGGACTGTTGTACAAATCGGTTCCTACGACACACACAGCCACACAGAGACAAGGTTAATGGTGAGGGATGGAGGTAGAGGACAGAGACAGCTAAGATGCTGCATGGGCTCAGAGAGCAGGGCTGAAAGAAAGACAACCTACCTTGTGGTGTAGCGTAGATGTCCTCAGTAATAAATGTGCCATTTCCAAAGTCGATAATCCTGATGCTTGGACCATCAGGACCGGTTTTACACAGGATATTGTCTGGCTTTATATCCTTGTGGAAAACACCTTTGGAGTGGACCTCACTGAAGGCATCCACCAGCTGTTTGACGATGATCTGAGGGAGAGAGAAACAGACATGCTGACTGTGTGACATTGTGAGCGTGGACATATTTAAACATGGAAAGGCACACGCCATCATCTACTTACTTTAACCTCATGCTCCTGAAGGGTAGAGCCTGTGGAGTCCATGTAGTCCAACAGGTCCATGCAGGGGACTGGCCTCTCCAGGATGAGAATCAGCTCATCCTTCAGGTCGTACCAGTCTAGGAGGGCCACGACTGCACTGGTGCCTCTGAGTTTGAGCATCAGTGCCACCTCCAGAGGGACACTCCTGTTTTTCAAATCCACAAACTTTGTACAAAAAGTGAAAGAGGAAAGTCAAAAATCAAAAAATTGAAACTGTTTTAAATGAACATGTGCATCAGTTTAAAAATTGAACTTACCTGTGGTAAATGCCTGGTGTCCCCCTGAATATGTTTGATGGCCACCTACAGGACAGAAACACATTTAGTCAGCTTATACTATATACAGAGTGGCTACATCAGTCATACATGGCATGTGTCTGAGTCTTACAGGCAGATTGTCGTGCCGGCGGTGGCCAGCAAAGACGGATCCATTGCCTCCTTTACCCAGTAGTGTCCCCTCCACGTACTTAGCGTTGAAGGCAGCTAACAACAAAGCACAAACACAAACAGATTATACTCATTCTTAACTTTCATGAAGAAACCAGTCATAGCAGTATTAATTTAACATTAATTCTTATTTCCAATATGAACCCAAAAGCTGAGGCTGAACTCTGGAAGAATCGGATGACCTTTTGGATATTTGGGCCTGCTGCCAGTTAGCTTAGCTTAGCTTAAAGACCAGAGAAAGAGAAAATGTTGTGTCATGTCCCTCACAAGAGACACATTTAAATGAGAATGGTACTAACTGATGCAGCAGAGGCTGAGACATCCAGACATTTAGTCCCTAGCAAGGGTCAAGCAGCAAAAACCTACATTTCCCATAATGCAGCTCACTAGCATCTTTCATTAGACATCCCTCCTCCTAAATTCATGTTTCTTTCAAACACTGTCATGACACTATCAGGGTTATTTCACTGGTCTTTGGTCATCATAGGCTCATGTAGAGTAAACTAACCTGTGCTGTTAGTAGGAGCAGTTGTCGCTGGTCTGGAGGCGCCAGGTCTGACATAAGAGGAGGCCTCAGTGGGAGCCTGGGGACTGGGATCCTCCTCAGAGCGATGGTGGTTCCTTCTACCCCTATGTCTCCTCCTGTTTCTCCTGCTATTCCTCCTGCTATTCCTACTCTTCCTCCTGCTAGTCCTCCTCTTCCTCCTCTTTTCACTCACACCTTTTAAAACATTAGGGTGATATCAGTAACCTGAATATTTCAGCACACGTCTGATTTCAGAGAACATCAGATACATTTCTGTCTCATCTAACCTGTTGTGTCCGGTGTGTCAGTGTTGTCTCTGCTACGCTGTCTGGACCTCCTCCTCTTGTAGGGTCTTTCAGGACTCTTATCAGCAGCCCTCTTCTTTGCATGATGTGATCTGCAGTCTCCAGGCTGGGGTCCTGCAAATAAACAAAAAAGATCATATTGTTGGCTGTATGTGCTGAATGTAAATGACATTATCTACTGTCTAAGTGATTTCCACACACCAAATTAAATTAGAATATTCCCCACAGAACTTTGAGTATAAACAGCTATATATCATATAAAATTATATTTACTATAATATACAATATCAGACAAACAAATGATGTGATTTCCAACAAAAAGATAAAGCTTTCCTTTTATAATGAACAACTCATGTTCTGGTAAAGGTGGGATTCAAACCAGGGACCATTTGATCATTTCTATGTGTCTGGAAAGCATGCTGACTGTTTCTGATTGGACATAAACTCGCTCTGTCTCTCTGTTAAAAGTTCATTTTAACAAATATAATCTGTCAAGATCCTACAAACAAGATGGTAAAATTAAAATGTTTATGTCTTATTGATTACTGTTAGATGAACGGGTAGCGGCCTTCACTAATAATAGATTAGATATTACCAGTTAATTTCCACATGTGTTTAAGATGACTTGGTGCCATTAAAATGTTTATTTCTTATTGATTACTGTTAGATGAACGGGTAGCGGCCTTCACTAATAATAGATTAGATATTACCACTTAATTTCCACTGTGTTTCAGATGACTCGGTGCCATTAAAATGTTTATTTCTTATTGATTACTGTTAGATGAACGGGTAGCGGCCTTCACTAATAATAGATTAGATATTACCAGTTAATTTCCACGTGTGTTTAAGATGACTCGGTGCCATTAAAATGTTTATTTCTTATTGATTACTGTTAGATGAACGGGTAGCGGCCTTCACTAATAATAGATTAGATATTACCACTTAATTTCCACGTGTTTAAGATGACTCGGTGCCATTAAAATGTTTTAGGAAAAGGGGATGAAACGTGTCACTATAGTATGAAATAATTTTGTTTTATCAAGCTGGAAACTGTGAAAGGACGGCAGTTTAATCTAAAAATTAAAAATTAAAAATTAAAAAAAAAAAAAAAAAAGCGCAGCCAAACTTAAAATCCTTGACTCACCTCGTTGTCTGCTGGAAGCCTGAGGCTGAACACGGCTTGAAATGTATGCTGAGTTAGAAGACATGACTCTCAATCAGAAGAACTTCACCGAAGTAAAACGCGTCTGAAGTGTAGCGTCGATGCTTGCTAATGAGCTAGCTACCGGAAGTCTACCTTCCTATTTAAAGGTAACATTCAAATGAAAACAAATCAGTTCAAAAATGAAAACTACGTAGTTTCATGGCGCCTGACACAAAAAACAATGATGTTTCATTACATTAAAATATATTTGGGGCCAAATCTCATGAATAAACATAATCTACGGATAATTAGAGCCAATTAAGCAGTTCAGCAGTGCGCTGTCACAAGAGCCTGAGGGATAAGTGAACCGGGCGGCCGCTTAGAGCCCCTATGGCCACCAGGGGGCCCAAAGAGCGCTTAAAATATCCCACAGGGGAGCTTGATTTTAATATTGAGGTAGTTTGTAAAAAGAAGAATGAAGAGGAGTAAATGTCTAAATTAAAGTAGATTATTTAGGAATTTTTCTGAATCGTTTATACATAATTCAGCTTTATATTTTATTCTCCAACCATTGTTGTTATCTTGTTTCAGGTTCCTCTGACCTATTTAATGTACATTTTATATATCATGATGCACCCCAACCCTTAGATCATCTTAAAATTCAAATGTCAAGGAATACGTTTGCTGGATCTCAGGAGAAATAAGATGAGAGGAATCTTGACAGACATGTTAAAGCTTATATTAAGGCTTTTTCATAACTATGATTGGGGTTGTCAAATGTATAACAGTATTCAAATTACTTTAATTAGTTTTCTAACTAAAAAGCTATGATGCACATATCAATAGATGCTCATCATAAAGAGCTTGGAAAATTGCATCAAGAAATTAACAATCAAAGGTGCCAAACAATTTGTAGTTTTTGCCTCAATTTATTTTCCTACATACTAAAAAATGTCATAAGAATACATTTAAGAAGATGCTATGATGACATTATTTACAAACAGGCTTAAACTAAATAAACAACAGCCATCAGGAGATGGGACACTCCCCCCAGCCCCTGTAAAATCATACTCAGTCTAAGTGCATGAATACAAGCTCTCTCAGTTTAGCAGTCAGTTAGTAATAAATATCAGAATAGTGATAACAAAAGCTACATGTTTATGTAAACATTTGTTTACTAGATATGTTCTGGAAACTCTGGTCTCTTTGTGGCCAAGTCCAGCATCAAATTACTGCACTGGAAACACAAAATGATTTGTAATAGGCATATGATACATTTGGCATCATTCCTGGTTTACATGTCCAATTTGTCAAAGAAAGATCACACAGTTTACAAGTTGGGCTTCAAAAACAAACTTAGGTAAAAGCTGTAGGTATGGAAACACAAAAAGATAAAACATTTCTAAATACAACAATGCACCACTGCAGCAAATGGTTTATGTGTATGCTAAGTTTCCCTGTTTCATATGCCGGGGGGGTGAGAAGTACAAGTTGTCTTCTGTTATGAAGCCTTGATTCACAAAAAAATCACATAAATGTCTGATAGAATAAATGATTTTTAAAGGTCAATTAACTGTGATGTCATTACCCAATGTCATAAGTCAGGAGCAGATGAGGAGATTGTGACCAGTTTTCATATTTGGTCAGACACTAATTGTGGGCCTCCACCTCGAAACTGTGATGATCGACTGTTTAGATCTTCTGTGCTGCCGGGTTGAGGAAGTGTCTGATGCATCTACGTTTTAGAATTTGTAGATTCTCTGCAGCAACATCCACACTAGAAGCATTGTATTCCACCACAAGCTCCTTGGTTTGGTTTTACTGTCACTAAGCTTCAGGTGATTGTATTTGCATCATGTGACGAAGCTCTCTATTAGCCATTACATATACAGTATCATATGTGTGTGGACTGACATGAATGTAAACTGCAATTTGACTGATGTGCTGCACACAGATTCAACTGTCAGGCTGTGAGCATCTTAGACTAAATGGATTTCTCCTATAAGATATAGATCTTAGCAGGGGGCTATAGTATATACTTTAAATAGACTTATGATTCACAACACACTCCAATACGGGGAAATTAATGGTAACCATAAAGCACCAACATAAAGCAAACTAAAAGCCTGTTTTCCTGACTGCTAAACAAGGTGAAACTGGAAATACAGTTAAAGCTGGAAGCAATAATATCTCCATCAGATTTAAAGGGCTGAGTTATTGGCAGTGGAACACTCTGATCCTATGGCTATTGCAAATCAAATGAGAGAGGAGCACCATGAATACTTAGTGATCAGTCCCAGAGCCACAGTTGGCTTGTGCTGAGGATGTGGATGAGTGTGTTTGTTTGTCTGTTTGTGGGGAGGAGGATGTAAACTGGCCAAAGAACAGTCCCAGTAAAGACACTGAAGACCTCTGACTGGAGTCAGTGAGTCTAATTACACTTTCATACTGGGAGCTGGATTTAGAAAGATGCTACTCACACACACACCGTTCTCACACTAGAACACACAAATAATTGATTTGTGGTCCAATGGTTCAGCTGTTTGATGCTGGGCATCTGTTCTGACAATTTACTTAATACTTAATACTTAATATAGCAGATACGTGTTGACTGCCTGAACCGACTTGCATGCTTCACCGCGCATGCGCGCTGGACACGACTGGATTACCGCTCTCCGGGACCGTCAGGTGTACGTGCTGCATGGCTGGAACCTCAATATAAAGTAAGTTATCGCCTTTCTTGCATTTGTGTTATAGATTTGTGATACTATACGTACATTTCGATCATTTGATTATTGTTTGCTTGACGCAATATATGTTACTGCTCATAATTACTGGTGTTACCACAGTAAACGGCATGTCTGAAATCAAGCTAATGTTAGCAGATAAGAAAAAAAAGTCGTGTCTACGCAGAAAGCTATGTTATTTATTTCACTACTACATTACCGAAGGTATGAAAGTTTCCAAACAGAGGATTTAGTCTAAAGAATGTAACATTAGTTATCATAGTCGCGTTTCTCCAGGAAATGCCATCCTGGAAAAGTCATTGATAGAAACAAAATTAAACTTAGCCAAACCATCTTGGCTCGTATTTTCAACTGTTCCAACAACCACCGGAGCGGGCAAAATAAATCTTTATTTTACCGAGGAAAATGTGAAACTACTCTGGCTAACGAGTCGTTTTCTCTTCTTCCGTCTTTGACTTCTGACCTCGCGCTGACCGCGCTCTCTCTTGATATTTTTACATCTCTCTCGCTGAATTAAGGGTTTATTTGGACAAAAGTTGAGCCGATGGATGGTGTAACAGTAGAAAATAAGAGCCAAGGTTGATATGGTGAGTTTTGGTTTATTTTTTGTTGAGTTTGAACGAAGTGTGTTTCACGATGATAAAATGGCGGGGGAGTCTGGTGGACTTGGCGGGAGTGATATATCGGCTGTTGGTTTAAAGGAAAGTTCAGACACTCAGAATAAGCCTGTCAACAGCTAAACAAGCGATTTTAGTGGAGTAACTTTGACGGTGCAAGATTGTTCGTAAAGATGACGCTGCAGCCATTGCTGCTGGTTGAGTCTATCCACCAATTCAGTGACGGTGTGCCATATTAACTTGTGATCCTGTTAACTGGTGAGGTTTCCAGATGTCTGGCGGTAGGCGTGGCTTCAGAGTCGCCTTTCTACTAAGCAGGAAATACAACCCGATTCCTCTGCTCATTCAATGCTCATTCCTTGTATATTTATGTATTAATTTACGTATATATGTCTTTACATCAGCGTCTTGCACACATCATCGGAATGATCCAACCTGCAGAATATTGTAAGTTTATTAACGCGGGCGCTGCAGAGAATGACGACGTATGTGACTGCGTCAGTGCATGTAGCTGCAAACATCAATAAATCGTCTAAATGTTCATGTTGTGGGTCTGGTATTTGTGCCAAACATGTTGCAGTGTGTTAGTGTTTACATACAGCCTATAAGGAAATACTCGGAGGTATTTATTTACGTCCAGTTTGAATGGAGTGAGGTCATCGCTGTTAGTGAGGTACACCCAGATTAAGTTGTGATGCATCGATCATGCTTGATTTTCCACTCTTTCGTCAAATGTTCACAAAAGGTTCCCCGTCGTCAACCTTATATTTGTTTCATAGATGGTTATTAATCTGACATGAAGTCCATTTGTGAACTGTTACTGTTATATATTGTGTTAGTGGATCGTAGAGTCTGAGAGCAGGTTTACTCTCGGCTCCAACACAGCATGGAGTTAGCGGTGGGAAAGTGCGATACGTTCAGATTATTTAGACTTTAACATCTGTTTCTAACAATGATCATGGGTCATAGTGTGCTATAGAATATCGTCTGAGTGAGATAAATGTCCATAGACTTCACTGTCATTCACGTCAAACACTACTTAACCCGTCTTACAAATATATACATTTAATATGTCTCAGTATTTTACTTATACTTTTTTACATTCCAAATCAGTTGGAATGAACATCCTTATACTCTTGTCAGAACATGTTATATCAGCATCAACATAATTATTAAGCAGGGCCGTCGATGTTGGGTAGTAACTACTGTGAAGTACGTTTGGTTACCCACGCACAGGTGTATTTCTGTGGCTGGGTGGTAGTCTTTCAAATTAATTTACATGTCACCACTTTGTGGAGTTTTGAGTAGGTTGGAGAGAAATACAACCCGATTGAAGCGTGTGAGGGAAACGCTCTGAGGTATTTATTTACATCCCGTTTGAACGCAGTCTGGAAGCTGTTAGTGAGGTAAACCCAGATTAATTTGTGATGCATCGATCATGCTCGTTCACAAAATGTTCCCCGTCATCAGCCTTACATTTGTTTCATATGGTTATTGACCTGACGAAGTCGATTTGTGAGCTGCAGGTGTGCAGCTTCACTCAGCTCCAACTCAGTGTGATTTAAGTCTACTTACATTTATCTCACTGATGACGATATCCTACATCGTTTCATCGACATTTAACATGAACTTTACTCATTGTGCAAATATAGACATGTAAATATGTAACATTGTAGTATAAATACAACAAACAATCACGTTCAAAAACATTTGGAAAAACTGCTTTTAACATTTTATGGATGTTATTTCAGCACTCTTGCAACATAATAAAAAAGGATGGTTTATGGTAAGTATTGAGGTGGGGGTTATCAATCAAAGTTACATGTCGTCGACTTGTGAGTCCATTAGATTTGATTGTTAGGAGGCAAACTTGTGACAGTCACGTTTTCAGTCACTTTCATGACAAAAGCCTGAAGTGTGCAAGAAAAGTGTTTATTACTGGCTGTAATTCATACCAATCATTTAGATCAACTTAAATCAAACCCTTAACACAAACTACATTCCAGCTGTGGTGTAAAAATAGCCTACACATGTCAACACAGTAGGAAAATGAATTGGGACCTATATGTAGGCCTAATGCAAGCTATATGTCCTCTTGCTAAGTTGCTCACTTGACCCATAATGGAAGGAAAACAAACAATAATGGTCAGTAATCAAGACTTTATTTAAACATTACACCCTCTACAAACATAGTCCCCTTCTGTGGAGGGACAGCCAACACAGACTGTGTGGTACCACAGACTGCAGGTGGTACATTCAATCTGAAAGAGAAAAAAAGGTAAAAGATATCAGACTAATGTCAAACATTTTGTCAGGTTCACATAAGTCATCCAGAGAAGGGTCATAATTAAGAAGTCAATTCTTCAGACAGATTCAGAGTTTAAGTCTTAGCTGTGGTCCTTCATGTGTAGAGTCAGTATGTCCTTGAGTTCCTTCAGCTGCACCAGTGTCCCCGGAAAGTGCAAAGACATGCAAGTTTAGGTGAATTAACAAATACATTTTAAATAGATGTGTAATTGTGCCAGTTCACCCAGTGTTTAAGCGAACTATCCCAGGTGGATTCCGGTCTTCCAGCCAAATGTCAGTCAGCAGTTGAGTTAGTCTTCTTACCCACTCATCAGTGTCTGCCCCTGAACTCTCCTCCCCACAAGCCCGACATAGCTGGGACAGATCATCTGAAATAATGACATATGCATGAGTGCAGTCTCATGTCAATAAAGACATCCAAGATTCCCTGGTAGAGTATTGCATACCTGAGTCATTCACCAGGGTCACAGCTCTGTCAAGCCTCACTTGGGCAACACCCTCCTGGTCAACTGGGTACTGGACCGTGTCCTTTTGCAGGATCTGCTCTGCAAGCTAAAATGGTTTCAATTAAGCATAATCATGACAAGTTTTACAATGATGTATGGCCAAAGTGATCATGTCATTGTTACCTTGCACACGAACACCCCACATGATGTTAGGTCCTGCTGTTTTGGGTGGGCTGTCGTGGAGCATGTCCACTTCCCAACAGCAGGACAGTATCTTCTGACCAGAGCTCTACACAGAATGGATCGATCAGTGTATCAGTTTGGCACATTAATTAAACATTAATGCACAAGTATAGGCTTATGTCAGCCTCAGTAAACAGGAGAAAATTCTGTTACTCCCTCAATATTCAAAGTGCATGAACACATCAGTGTGATAACAGAGACTTCAGTCACCTCGTTACATCCCTGTAGTGCTCGATTTGTGCCTGTGTGGTCCCAAAGGGATCCAGTTACAAGGACCTCTTCTCCTTCAGATACATGATCTGTGGGAATACAATTAGATATGTGACCCAACCCTTCCTACACCAGAGGTTTTCATGGTGTCTGTTGAAATCTGTTCACACTTATTACTTACAATGAGTGTCCAGTGTCCCTGGTGGCAAACTGCTCCAGCTGCCACATCATGTTTTAAGAGGTTGAGCTAAAATATACAAAACACAATTTAACGAACATTTCAAATTATGGGACATCATTATATTGGAAAGGTAAAACATCCCACTCACCCTTCTGTAGAGTTTCTGGGAGCCCTGCCATACCTGGGTCATAGTGTAGGCATCTATTATGCCAGTACCTGTTCTCCTTCCCACTATTGCCAGGTAGCCATTCACAATCTAGGAGTAAAAGAGTGACAGGTGATCTTAGTGTCTGAAAGAGAAATATCAAACCATTAATGTTTAATACAAACAAGAGTCATCAGAATAATACATATCCTTTGTTACTTCAGTCAGTCAACAGTAGTTAATATAGATAGATAGAGATAGATTGATCCGTTATTGATCCTTTACAGGACATTGTTCTGTCGCAGTAGCTACATTCAGGTCAACAAAAGGGAAGAATAAGCACAACAAGATAAAATAAGGTGATGAGAAGAAGAAAAATAATATGTGATGGAGAAGAGGACCAACCTTCAGAGTCACCTTAAATCATGCCATGGAAAGGTCAATAAATAGAAAATGGAGAGTCACAAATGTCACAAAGCATGACTACTTATCGTGGTTACTTTATCCTAAGTTTGGTAAAACTCGTAGGTATATGTTTCAACATATGCGCTGGACAAAACAGACTAATATATCCCCTGTCATTCTTATCGTGGGGTGGGGAAGTACCTCAGTCTCCAATTGCATCCCTGGGGCCAGGTCCTTAAAGTTCTCTGAATAGATCTTATATGGCCCTATTTTGGACCACAGAGTGTTTGTCCTCCCTCCCGCCCATATGTCTCTGATCACTGCAAGAAAAATATGAAAGTTATTCAAGAAAAGCACAACTCAAGGGTACATTCTGGAAGTTTACTAACAAGTTTCTGCATTGTTCAAGGGTTTGAGGGCCTCATGGCAGGTGGATGTAATCCCCTGTGGTTGAGGTGCAGAGTCTGTCTGTCTTTCTTTCTTTCTTTCTTTCTTTCTTTCTTTCTTTGCAGCTTTGCAGGAATCCTCTCCTCTGGCTGGACATAATGCTTCAAGTGGTCAATGTTGATTTTTCTTTTTCTTTTCCCCTTGCATGACTCAAGGTCATCACTCCTGCCGTCAAGTCCAATGATTTTCAGGGGTCCCAGCATGTCTGCCTCCAATTTGCCTCCCTGTCTCTGGGAGTCCCCCACTTGAAAGTGGTCCTACTGGCCTGTCTCCTGTTTCCTCTTGCGCACCTTTTCTGTGCTTCTTTTCATGCTCTGTTTCACCTCCTCGTATGTTGACTCCTGATTCTCAAGGCCTGGACACACCTCCTCTGACAGGAGCAGGCTGCTGACTCTATTCTCTGTGACCTGACACAAATCAATTAGTAAGAGGAGGATATAGAGAGAAAGAATATAGACAAAGATGACAACATAATAATAACTCACTTGGTACTCTTGTGGCACCTCTGAGGGATATCTTGCCTCCCTCCCAAACATAAGATAATATGGGCTGTATTTCGTGGTCAGCTGCTTCTTTGTCCTCAGCGCAAACATGGTGGACTGCAGGAAATGGTCCCAGCGCTGAGGATGACCAGCCACCACTTTGTTCAGGCACCTAAAACATTAAAATGCAAATACAGGCATGTCAATGAAGACAAATGGGTTGGCTACATATGTATAATGAAGTTGCTGTGCAAGGAGCAGCAAATCAACACATTCTTCTGTAACAGTTGATTCAAGTATTGAAACCAGAATATACCGCTGTATCGTTCCATTTAGTTTCTCCACAAGGCCATTAGTCTGTGGATGGTAGGGAGAGCAGAGGCTCCTCTTGATATTGAGCCTCTCACACAACTCATAGTTGACCTTAAAATGATTAGTTGGACAAACATGAAATAAGTCAGCACAGCAATGGTTACATACTGGGACAAATGGGGCATCATTACTCTACCTTGTTGCAGAACTCTGAGCCCTGGTCTGTTAGCAGTCTTTTAGGTACACCAAATTTGTAAAAGAAATCAAGAATACAATTTGTCACCTCAACTGCAGTTTTACTCTAGAGTGGGTAGGCCTCTGCCCATTTGGTGAAATAATCAACCATGACACAGATGTACTGGTTGCCACCATTTGTTACTGTGAGTTTACCCACCAGATCCATCCCAACCAGTTCGAGAGGCTCTGTTACCTGAGGGACGAAGAAACAGAAGAGAATGAAATCACTGATGTTTTTAAACACAGATAGTGTTTGAACACAGACAGTGTTTGTACACAGATAGTGTTTTCCATTTACCTCTATCGGATTGTACTGTTTCTTTTCCTTCAGAACTGCCCTCTTGCTCTGGCATTGTGGATATATTTGTAAGACGGGTTAAGTAGTGTTTGACGTGAATGACAGTGAAGTCTATGGACATTTATCTCACTCAGACGATATTCTATAGCACACTATGTCCCATGATCATTGTTAGAAACAGATGTTAAAGTCTAAATAATCTGAACGTATCGCACTTTCCCACCGCTAACTCCATGCTGTGTTGGAGCCGAGAGTAAACCTGCTCTCAGACTCTACGATCCACTAACACAATATATAACAGTAACAGTTCACAAATGGACTTCATGTCAGATTAATAACCATCTATGAAACAAATATAAGGTTGACGACGGGGAACCTTTTGTGAACATTTGACGAAAGAGTGGAAAATCAAGCATGATCGATGCATCACAACTTAATCTGGGTGTACCTCACTAACAGCGATGACCTCACTCCATTCAAACTGGACGTAAATAAATACCTCCGAGTATTTCCTTATAGGCTGTATGTAAACACTAACACACTGCAACATGTTTGGCACAAATACCAGACCCACAACATGAACATTTAGACGATTTATTGATGTTTGCAGCTACATGCACTGACGCAGTCACATACGTCGTCATTCTGTGCAGCGCCCGCGTTAATAAACTTACAATATTCTGCAGGTTGGATCATTCCGATGATGTGTGCAAGACGCTGATGTAAAGACATATATACGTAAATCAATACATAAATATACAAGGAATGAGCATTGAATGAGCAGAGGAATCGGGTTGTATTTCCTGCTTAGTAGAAAGGCGACTCTGAAGCCACGCCTACCGCCAGACATCTGGAAACCTCACCAGTTAACAGGATCACAAGTTAATATGGCACAACGGCGCCTGGGGTTTCTTTTTGCGGGTGCTGTGAGGCTGCTTGACTTTTCAGTGTGTTTATTAACACCAGGCACACTTACACACACGCACAGACACACGCATATCAGCACCATTACAGTAGCAATGAAGTTCAATGTTAAACACAAGCAGAGAATTTTTGGCTCTCAGGATACACACCTATCAGCCATATCAATCACCGACAATGAAGTGAATAACATTGATTATCTAGTTACCATGGTTACCTGTCAACGGTGGGATATATTTGGTAGCAAATGGACATTTTGTCCCCAAAACTCATTGATGTGTGGGGAACGATGCTAGTCCCTGTTGTCTGATCCCACAGATCTACTGTAGCACAAAGTGCTGATAAAGTTCATGCTGGTTCTGATAGAAAGTTTTAGTGAAAATATCTAATGTTCTTATTTTTACAAACATTTGTATTCTCGTATTTTTCAAGGTTGATGTACGCACGCATTTTCTAGCCTAAAAATGCCACCTAGTATAAAGCTTTCTTGTGTGTCTGTGTGTGTGTGTATGTCTTATGCAAGTCCTATTTTGTCAATTAAGTCATTTTTTACTCAGCCAAGTTTACGTTAATCTTTAACGTGTTAGTTAAAAAACTAAAAGTCTTATGAATATGTTTCTATCAACAGATAAGGTTAATTGAGTGCTTTGGAGGAGCAGTGATTTGTCTAATACTGCAACATAAGTCTCATTCAGGCAAGTAGGAATCTACATGCATGATATAATATTGCTGGTATTATTTTTCCCTATTCACTGAATAATGTAATATAAAATTGTGCTATATGTTTTTTTTATATCATAAATTGTGTCTGTTTATTTACAGGGTGACGTTGCTCTTAGGACGAGCCAATACAGTGGACTGTAGAGGTGTAGGGAGGAGGACAGATTGACAGGTTCAAATTCAAATGAATGAAAGGTCATTCTGCATCAGCCTCTTTAGCCCGGTTCCAAATGTACTTGTGTATCTTTTGACCATCCAGATCAAGGAGGAATTCAGAAGAATAACTACAATGTCCCTGGAGCAGAGCTTCATGTCCAGGCTTGACCACTACACACCAAAACTTATTGCACTGATGAAGGCCAAGGGAGGTGTCGTGGGGACCAAGCTGAGGCCTTACCTGGACAAACTGAGTCAGGTGTGTGTTCTAATTGTGCTTGTTCAAATTGTTCTGTAGGGAAACTGATCTACTGTCTCTCTCACGCAAACGCACACTGTCCCATGTATGCATATACAGCACCAAGTTTCGCACTCAGTAGCTTCTGTGCCACTGTAAACTCAATCTTTTTCAACACACATCACATCTTTTTCCAAACATATCCTCCTAAGTGCACTCAAACCACTGCTCCTAGTAGACATGCTCCTTGTGTTCTCACTTGACAGTTCATTGTGTGTGAGCAATGGTTCAGTATTGACACAATATTAATATGTTCACAGAACCAAAGCATTGATACGAGACCTGAAGATGTTATTCGCAGCCTCATACTGTGCCTTGACGAGAGAGAAGAGGAACATTTTGAAGATTGCCTGGTAAAGCATGTTTTTTTTTTCGTTTTTATTTGACATGGCTTAAAATTTTAATGCTATCATTTTAAATGCAACTTAACTCATTTAAGAGGGAGCCAGATGTACGTAGGTATGGAGATTTTCTGCTCAGTGATGGCCCAAATGGTACATTGAAGAAGCCTATAAAATATCAACTGGAAGAACAATCTAATGGATATTAGTCAATTATTTAAATTTAGCACAATCTAAATTAAATGTGCTCTAAGGTTACAAAGCCATAGTGTTTCCTGACTCTGTAAAGTTGCAGAGGCACACAATTTATGGCTGAGAGAAACATTCAATTAACATTCATTTGGGAGTTACAGTCTGTGGAGTGCAGCCATCTTGTGCCATATTCTACACATAAAAAATAGATTTGACTTTGATTTGAGATTTTTCTCTGCATGATTGAAAAGACTTGGTCAAGGCGATAAATTACCGGATCTAATTAATGTTCTACTGAAACAACTGCTGATGTCACGATTCCTGAAAAAACTTACGTGACCAGGCAGTTGGGATGCTATGGTCTGAACTCTGCAGACACGTGTAGCACAGATGTTACAGATGTTATGGCTCATTGCAAAGTGGACGGAGATCACATTTAGTCACAAGTCCAAATTTAACTTGTACACAGCTAGTGGTCGTTGGTGTTTATACCATCATCACTATCCTGCAGCATACATTCAGGAAGTGAACCGTTTGGTGGTGATGTCATGATGTGGGGAGCCACTGCTAATGAATGGCAGTCAGAACTTGTCCACATCCACAGTACACTGACAGCTATCCGTTACCGAAATACGGTCCTAGGTCCACATGTCATTCCCAGGATACAGCAATCAGGCATCCCCTTCATGCATGACAATGCCAGACCACATGTGGCTCATGTCTGTCAGGAGTAGCCTACCTGGACCAGAACAATGTCGCTGCCTTTCCTTGGCCAGCATATTCACCAGATCTCAACCCAATAGAGAATCTATGTGACGTTCAGGATCACCGGGTGAGAGAGAGAGATCCTGCTCCAGCAACACATGAACAACTTGTCACAGCTCTGCAGGAAGAATGGCATGTCATCCTTCAAGTCCAGATTAACATCTTATCCATTCAGGAGGTGTAAAGTAGTGATAAATGCTGGAGGTGATCAGACGTAGTACTGACTATTGTTCTCTGTCTCACCATCCACACTTTCTGACTTGTAAACACTAAGACAAAAACCACTAATCTGCACAAAAACGATTTTTCTGTATGGCTAAAGGCTGAATAAAGATGTGAACCATAATTTACCTTTGATATTTCATATAAACAGGATGGCATGACATCAAAAAAAATATGCGTTTCTACTGTTGTTCAGTATATTAGGAGTCAGTTGAAGAAACAACACAATGCTGTTTGTACATGCTAATCTGACTGTTCTGTAGACGCCCCCAAATAATTGCATGTGATAAAGCCAAGTTTCTTCAGTTAATATTAGAAACATTAGAGTGCCGATCTGACCTATTTTTACTAACAATGTTCTCATGTCTTCACGCTAATTCAGTCGTGTTCCATGTCGGTGCAACCGAACAACATAATTGTTAAATGATTGTTTGCTACTTGTCACTCAAAGCACGCTCCATTATCAAGGTGTTTATGAGAAAGAAGTATTTGTTTTGTGCTTTCATTGCAGTTTGCCTTTAATGCATTTAAGTGAATCTATTTTCGTATTGCTATTGAGGAGCATATATTGTTAACACATACCGCTATCGTATTATTGCACAGGCCTTGTCTGAGATATGTTTAATGATGATCATTTTTAGCACACAAGTTTATTTTGCCCTGATATTGAAGTCCCTGATTTAAGACATTCAATTTTTATTTTTTCCTAATAGAATTGTATTGCATTTTATTGTATGCAGGAGGACAGCCGCAGTGATGACACTCAACACATCCTCAAGATCCTCGTTCACAGTGCCGATGGAGAGAATCCAGCGGATGTATCCATCCTTCTTGAAGGCAAAGAGATGTTGCCAGGATGTGGAAATACTGCAAAAGCTTGCACACTTCTTATGGGGCTGACTTATGCTCTCCACCTTGCATACCCCCAACACTGCGCTGCAGTTTTGAGGTCTGTCAGAAACTTTTCCTGGAACTTACTGGTCTCAAGTTGGCCCCAAAAGTGCAAGCTTTAAAAGTGAAGTTGCGGTCTTAAATGCTAACAATATAGCAAGTACTGTATAGTATGTGCTGTGCTGCTAGTTCATCCCTGAATTTTCAGTTTTATCTTTTGTTATGCCTATATTTCATGTGTCTACATGGGTTAAAAAAAACGTGTATAATGCAAGTATGTTTAATGGTGAAAATATAAACAGTTGAATTGTATTTCAGTTCTGTGATTTTTTTTAATACAAACATATTAAATGCATGAAGAAAGTTATTTTTAATTTGGTAGCATTTATCAATAAAATTAAATAAAAATTACACAATTCTAGTGAGTAATATAACTTAATACAACCAAGTAACTGAAAATGTCAAGCAAAAAATATAATTTTTTTTCCTTATTTATTTCATAATAGTAAATAGTAAGATTTACTTAATATTTTAATGATGGAAATATTTCTGTCTGAAAAAATTAAATGGATTTATTAATTAGTTTAAGTAAATATAACTTGAAACTTCAATGTCATGAAGTAACATTTACTTAATATTTTCACAAATGATATGTGTAGTGCTAAGTATAATTTACTTGTTATTGCCAAGTGGGTTTTACTTGATATTGTAGCAGTAAAATTTACTTAGAAATTGTTAATGCAAATTGTTACAAAGATTTTTTCAAGTAAATCTTACTAGTTGTTTTTTTTCAGTGTAGAAGAATCTTTCAGAAAGGTACTGGACCCCAATTTTCCATTCCATTTCTGAAAGCTTTTTTCAGATAAGTGAGTCTCATACAGTTATAAAGTCAGTGCTAACATCTGTAAATGGTTTAGCCTGGTTCATTTCATGCTGGTGTTTTAACATTTTGATCATATCTGATTTGTTGTGATAGGTGATGATGCGTACGGATAAACTAAAGGCCCAGTGGCAGTGTGTTGGTTTTTGCCATGGTGTCCTGAACACAGACAACATGAGCATCTTAGGTCAGACTCTGGATTGTGGCTCCTTTGGTTTCATGGACAGGTGGGGTGCTGAGAGTGGAAGACTGGATTCATATGTCTGACTAGAGTGTCTTATGCTTTTACATTTACCTGTAAGATTACTCACAATCTGAAATAACGCTACTTCAGCTCCACCAAATGAGGTCAAAATAAAACTCTTTTCAGCTCTGTCAGTAAAATGGTTCAAAAAGTAAGATTCTGATCTGTCTTGCTGTATGGTAACATTATTTGATGTCAATGTGTATCATATTCTAGGGGAAAACTCCCCCAATGATGTGTCACATTCGATCCAGGTGTCCTTTGCAACGCCTCTGACAAAAGTGGACGCTACTAAAACCAAGCCCAGTTTAGCTTTGTCTGTGTTGCTTACATCACACCAATGTCAGCCTGCCATGTTTTTACCCTTCTATGGTTTTATTCTTAGAGAGGTCTGGTGTTGATTTGAACTTTAATGGTTGTACAGCACTATGTGACATATTGAATGTGGTGTAATGCAAAGTAACAAAATAAACAAATAGACAATCTATTTACTGTAAATAAGTTAACCACTTTATTTTTTTTAATTGCTTGTTAAAAAAAGACACAATGTTCAAAAGTGAAGAATAACTTTCAACAACAAATCAAGTCAAATATATAGTATCTTCTTATACAGAGAATAAATACAACTAAAAAACAACAATACTAAATGAATTAAAGCAGTACTTCCATTCAAATACTCAACAAGCTTTGAACAGCCTATATTTATTTATATATGTAATTATTCAATAGCATCAATATGAGGGTGAAAATGAAAGAACTGCTTTTACCATCAAACCAATTCACATTTATTTTTTGTTTTTAAATGTTTTTGAAAGCTGATAATCAGTTTATAGACTTCTCATTTATGTTTGTTATGCCGCATTAGGTTGTATGACTAATCTCAAATTAAGGGCCCATTTAGGTACACTCAGTAATGATCAAACTGTGGCATGTCTTAGCAAATACGTCTGGATTGCTGTAGAATTTGGTACAGATGAGGCCCCAGATGATGTGTGTTGATCATTTCTCATCAAGTGCATGGATGGCTCAAGATTTCCCCTTTTCCAGCTCTTCAGTGATAAAACACCTAAAAAACCTAAGTAGCCAAAGTCCAGTTACTCCAACAGCAACAGTAATATTATGCTAATGTTTTCCTCAAAGTACATCTGAGCTCGTACATCCACCTGAAACACAGCTTAGACTGACCTGTATGTATAATGCAAAGGTTGGTCTGACAGGTTAATGACCTGCTTTGTAAGGATTTGTTCTGGTCTGAATCTGACGACTATTTTCATTATTGTCACAATTTATCAATTACACACAATGAAGCCTACTGACTCCACTGACTTCACCTCGGCCGACATCATGAGGTTAACCTTTGTGATTTTGATGGAAATATCTCAACAACTGATGGATGGATTGTTGTGACATTTTGTCCAGACATTCATCTCTCCCTCATGATGAATTTTAATAACTGTAGTGACCTTCTGACTTCAAACTATACTATCCAACACTTTGGTTTACAACCAAGCACCTACAAAACTAATGACATCACCACCAGCCTGTCCTTTGTGTTTGGTGCTATGAAGCATTTTAGCATTTTTGACTTCTTAAAGTCATCTGTTAAAGGTACCTGCCAAGTGTTTTATATAAAAATGTACAATCTTAGCCTTCTGTATGATGAGGCTCCATTTGTCCTGAGTAATGTATGTGTAAAGAGATCATTTGACCCCAAACCTGAAGAGTTTATTTCTGAATTTTCTTCAAATCTCTTATAAAAACAAGCTTTTACTTCTGTGGAAAAACTGTTTTGGTTTTGCTTGAAATGAGTTCACAGAAGAAATTGAATATATATTTATTTCATTTATTTATGGTCATGTATGCCTCATGTATGTTACGTCTTAGTGATGAGACGTACCACCTTGCACTACGTACACTTTGTTGATCCACTTTACTCTACCTCATCATGCTGCTCCTCTTCTTCTTTTTTTACACCCCTCAGGTTCTCATATGTTGTTGAATGTTCTCATTTTACTGTATTTTTTCATATAAGTGCCTTTCTAATGTTTTTACACATACAAAGAGAGTTGTTGTGAAACGGAATTGCGTTTCCCTTTATGTCTTGTACATTTTGTGGCAATGACAATAAAAAGTCATTGAAAAAGTAAATAGATAAATGTATAAGAATTGTCTAAAATGTTTTTGTGAGTAGAGGTGCTGTCTGTCAATCTGCCTTCAAATGTTAGAAGGACTGAGATGAAATTGGACTGAATGATGACATAATATGAAGCTCGGTGATATGTGTGCACGTGTAAATTCCACAGAAAAAAAACCCACAAGCAGGAATCGATCAATCCATGCACGAGGAGACAGACGACAACAGCATGCCAACATTAGCATTTAGCTCGCAGCAGTACAGCCTCACATAGCCACTAGCATGGAGTTATGAGTTATGGTAAATAGTTTAAACACTACAACAGTGTTTTACAGTATGAAGTCAGAAAAGGTATACATTACTGTGGCATTAGGCTAGTTAGCACATTAGCAACCTCGAATCACAGCATGACAGTGTGTTAGATTTAAGGCCTTTTCCATCCAGATGTCCTGTAACATTATTTCACTCAGCTGCACACAGTGTGATCATCTTCAACAATCAGTGTGTGTGTTTTCGCTCTTACTTATTGGTTTGTCACATCCCTTGAACAGTGAGCTCCAGACTGCGGTGTACCCAGACCTGCTGGGCCGTCCAAAAACCCTGTGTTCAAATATAGTTTAGGACAGGACAGGTGTCATCAATTACACTAATGCCACTGAGCTAAAGTTGGTTCCATTCCTATTCAGCCCACTGTGTGTTCAGCCAACGGCAGCTGGCACATTACACACCCAGCTGTGTGTGTGTGTGTGTGTTCAGATAACTGTATGCTTAGGCAGTAAACCTAGTTGCCTCATTAACTCACATACCGTCTTATTGGTGCTGGATGTCATGACTTAGGAGTGTGTGAGTGTCTGTGTGTGTGTGTGAATACAGATCATGTCTAGATTTGTAGTTCCATAAAATCTTTGTTATGACTTTTACACTCAAATGAATTTTATTTCATTGTCCTGTCCTGCACTATAAACCTGCCTTACAACCATGGAGGTATCTTCCGGTGCCCACAACACTGGTCTGTGTTCAGCTCCACTAAATACTTCTATAATATAATACATCTGCGTCTGTCTGTTTGTCCCTTGTGCAAACTGGAGCACCATGAGTTGTCACACCTGCATCCAGTGTTTACGATCACCTTGACACCCTGATACTTTTATTTTTTTGTCTTTCAGAACAGTGTATAACACAATAGAGATGTCAATGATGCTAGAAGGGCACTCAGTAAAGCACATAACTCCTTCAAGGCCAAACACAATCCCAGACATCAGTTTAGCCAGTCTGGCCCGTAACCCAGCCCTATATAAAATGTTGCGGAAATTAAATTTTTTCTTCCGTGTAATAAAAATAGCTGATCTCGCAATGTTAAAGAAAGTAATAAAAAGATTCTTGATCTGCCACTTCAGCCAGATCTTCACCAAAATGTGATGTACTATTCCCTGGCCCATTCCCCACCTTTCAAATAATGGACACAGTTTGAAACCTGATTGGTGAAGATAATTGATCAAATTAATATTAAGTGATTTAAATGTTAGCTAGCAATTTTCCAGATCACATGAGTCCAAACCATAACCTATTCAACTCCCCCTATTTTGATGCATAAAACACCTAAAATGATATTTCCACATTAAAATGGATGGACCTTGTGAACCTATAAGAATGAGGTTACACAGAAAGAGCCTTTGAATTCATGAAGAATTGAATCCGTCAGCCTGAAATAAAAAGTGTATTTCAGCATAGATAACTGTCTATGGCTTTATCTTTGGAGGTAAAGTAAAGCATGTAGGTCCATTATCTGTGAGCACATATCTCAAGTTTAAAGGATCGTTGCGAAGCTGCAAAAGGACAGTTTGGACAAATGGACACATGGTAACCAAATGAAAATCTAAAGACATAAAGGTGTTTTTTCATTTATTTAATTTTCTAAATATTTCATCACTTGGAGATAATTGGAGATTTATATACCAAGACATGAATGTAAACTGTAATTTGACTGATGTGCTGCACACAGATTCAACTGTCAGGCTGTGGGCATCTTAGACTAAGTGGATTTCTCCTATAAGATATAGATCTTAGCAGGGGGCTATAGTATATACTTTAAATAGACTTATGATTCACAACACACTCCAATACGGGGAAATTAATGGTAACCATAAAGCACCAACATAAAGCAAACTAAAAGCCTGTTTTCCTGACTGCTAAACAAGGTGAAACTGGAAATACAGTTAAAGCTGGAAGCAATAATATCTCCATCAGATTTAAAGGAGCTGAGTTATTGGCAGTGGAACACTCTGATCCTATGGCTATTGCAAATCAAATGAGAGAGGAGCACCATGAATACTTAGTGATCAGTCCCAGAGCCACAGTTGGCTTGTGCTGAGGATGTGGATGAGTGTGTTTGTTTGTCTGTTTGTGGGGAGGAGGATGTAAACTGGCCAAAGAACAGTCCCAGTAGAGACACTGAAGACTTCTGACTGGAGTCAATGAGTCTAATTACACTTTCACACTGGGAGCTGGATTTAGAAAGATGCTACTCACACACACACCGTTCTCACACTAGAACACACAAATAATTGATTTGTGGTCCAATGGTTCAGCTGTTTGATGCTGGGCATCTGTTCTGACAATTTACTTAATTCCATTCTCATCGCCAAACAGAATCACACGTAGAAAAGTGAATAAATAAACATATTACTTAAAAGCAGATGGAAAACTACCAGTCAACAAAACAACTTACGATTTAAGTCATGGTTAGAGGACAACATCATATTTATGGGTGCTGCGTTGGATTCAAGGGACCCAGGAATAGTTTGGAGAAACGTACTTTGTTTAGTGTGAAAAGCTCAGAGGTCAGAAAGCTTGGACTAATCCAGGTTATTGTGGGTCTTTAATGATAAGAAGTTGAGGTGTGCTCTTCTTTGAATGAGATTTCACTGAGGTTTTCATAGAAAGTGAGTGATGTGATCTCACAATATCATGTTTACATAAAGTTGTCGAGGATAAATAGCAGTGGACCCTGCTACATATTTATGTCGACTGAATATGAAATACGTTCAGAGGATGAGGATGAGCTGACCTTTGTGGAACCGCTTTAGACCCGACTGATTCATCAGGTTAACTCAAGTCAGGTGTTTGATTTGAATCCTCTCTTTTCTCAGCAGCCTTTATGGAACAGGCCCCTGGTCTACAATGAAGATGAAATCAAACAAACATGCTACATGTAAGTATAGAAGAAACAGCCACAATCTGGTCAACCCCTGCATTTTTCATGTTATACGTTGCAGTGAGAGTGTTGCATCAGATACGTGTTGACTGCCTGAACTGACTTGCATGCTTCACCCAAGCAGCTGGAAATGAGGCCAATCCAAGACTGAGTCAGTCTCCACAGAACTCCATTTTAAAATGATTGACTTTACAGCAGAAAAAGAATTTTTTTGTGCATAGCTCATTACTGTTGAGAACTTCACAGAGGATGAAGGCGTGGTGGCCAAGTGGTAAGGCGTTGGTCTAGTAAACCAAAGAACATGGGTTCAATCCCCATCCATGCCTCTGATGGGAACAGTAGAATCTTCATGTGTTGATCCAGAAGGTCTGTGGTTTGATCCCTGTTTCCTGCTGTCTACATGTGGAAGAATCCTTCAGAAAGCTACTGGACTCCAATTTTCATCAGGTAGGAAGCGTTTGTAGTGTTTTCAGACTTTTATCTGCTGACAGAAAACTCTGGTCATTGTGTTATCTCTGGAGAAAAATGGACACATTATTTTGTTTCTCTTGACTTTTTTAAGGTTTGGATCTTTAGAGATCGTTCTGGGCCGGGATGATTTCTCAGGCCTGTAGGGTCCCAGTGACAAGACATTCATGACGTCATTGAGACTTTTTATCCTCTCATCCAGCAGACTCGTAGCAACCAGAAATACAGGAACAAAGCTTCTTTCAGATAAGTGAGTCTCATACAGTTATAAAGTCAGTACTAACATCTGTAAATGGTTTAGCCTGGTTCATTTCATGCTGGTGTTTTAACATTTTGATCATATCTGATTTGTTAATCCTCAGGTGATGATGCTTACGGATAAACTAAAGGCCCAGTGGCAGTGTGTTGGTTTTTGCCATGGTGTCCTGAACACAGACAACATGAGCATCTTAGGTCTGACTCTGGATTGTGGCTCCTTTGGTTTCATGGACAGGTGGGGTGCTGAGAGTGGAAGACTGGATTCATATGTCTGACCAGAGTGTCTTATGCTTTTACATTTACCTGTAAGATTACTCACAATCTGAAATAACGCTACTTCAGCTCCACCAAATGAGGTCAAAATAAAACTCTTTTCAGCTCTGTCAGTAAAATGGTTCAAAAAGTAAGATTCTGATCTGTCTTGCTGTATGGTAACATTATTTGATGTCAATGTGTATCATATTCTACAGGAAAACTCCCCCAATAATGTGTCACATTCGATCCAGGTGTCCTTTGCAACGCCTCTGACAAAAGTGGACGCTACTAAAACCAAGCCCAGTTTAGCTTTGTCTGTGTTGCTTACATCACACCAATGTCAGCCTGCCATGTTTTTACCCTTCTATGGTTTTATTCTTAGAGAGGTCTGGTGTTGATTTGAACTTTAATGGTTGTACAGCACTATGTGACATATTGAATGTGGTGTAATGCAAAGTAACAAAATAAACAAATAGACAATCTATTTACTGTAAATAAGTTAACCACTTTATTTTTTTTAATTGCTTTGGTTAAAAAAAGACACAATGTTCAAAAGTGAAGAATAACTTTCAACAACAAATCAAGTCAAATAAATAGTATCTTCTTATACAGAGAATAAATACAATTGTAAAAAAAACAACAATACTAAATGAATTAAATAGGCCAGAGGAACCTGAAACAAGATAACAACAATGGTTGGAGAATAAAATATAAAGCTGAATTATGTATAAACGATTCAGAAAAGTTCCTAAATAATCTACTTTAATTTAGACATTTACTCCTCTTCATTCTTCTTACAAACTACCTCAATATTCAAATCAAGCTCCCCTGTGGGATATTTTAAGCGCTCTTTGGGCCCCCTGGTGGCCATAGGGGCTCTAAGCGGCCGCCCGGTTCACGTATCCCTCAGGCTCTTGTGACAGCGGCACTGCTGAACTGCTTAATTGGCTCTAATTATCCGTAGATTATGTTTATTCATGAGATTTGGCCCCAAATATGTTTTAATGTAATGAAACATCATTGTTTTTGTGTCAGGCGCCATGAAACTACGTAGTTTTCATTTTTGAACTGATTTGTTTTCATTTGAATGTTACCTTTAAATAGGAAGGTAGACTTCCGGTAGCTAGCTCATTAGCAAGCATCGACGCTACACTTCAGACGCGTTTTACTTCGGTGAAGTTCTTCTGATTGAGAGTCATGTCTTCTAACTCAGCATACATTTCAAGCCGTGTTCAGCCTCAGGCTTCCAGCAGACAACGAGGTGAGTCAAGGATTTTAAGTTTGGCTGCGCTTTTTTTTTTCTTTTTAATTTTTAATTTTTAGAATAAACTGCCGTCCTTTCACAGTTTCCAGCTTGATAAAACAAAATTATTTTATACTATAGTGACACGTTTCATCCCCTTTTCCCAAAACATTTTAATGGCACCGAGTCATCTTAAACACGTGGAAATTAAGTGGTAATATCTAATCTATTATTAGTGAAGGCCGCTACCCATTCATCTAACAGTAATCAATAAGAAATAAACATTTTAATGGCACCAAGTCATCTTAAACACACGTGGAAATTAAGTGGTAATATCTAATCTATTATTAGTGAAGGCCGCTACCCGTTCATCTAACAGTAATCAATAAGAAATAAACATTTTAATGGCACCAAGTCATCTTAAACACACGTGGAAATTAAGTGGTAATATCTAATCTATTATTAGTGAAGGCCGCTACCCGTTCATCTAACAGTAATCAATAAGAAATAAACATTTTAATTTTACCATCTTGTTTGTAGGATCTTGACAGCTTATATTTGTTAAAATGAACTTTTAACAGAGAGACAGATCGAGTTTATGTCCAATCAGAAACAGTCAGCATGCTTTCCAGACACATAGAAATGATCAAATGGTCCCTGGTTTGAATCCCACCTTTACCAGAACATGAATTGTTCATTATAAAAGGAAAGCTTTATCTTTTTGTTGGAAATCACATCATTTGTTTGTCTGATATTGTATATTATAGTAAATATAATTTTATATGATATATAGCTGTTTATACTCAAAGTTCTGTGGGGAATATTCTAATTTAATTTGGTGTGTGGAAGTCACTTAGACAGTAGATAATGTCATTTACATTCAGCACATACAGCCAACAATATGATCTTTTTTGTTTCTTTGCAGGACCCCAGCCTGGAGACTGCAGATCACATCATGCAAAGAAGAGGGCTGCTGATAAGAGTCCTGAAAGACCCTACAAGAGGAGGAGGTCCAGACAGCGTAGCAGAGACAACACTGACACACCGGACACAACAGGTTAGATGAGACAGAAATGTATCTGTTGTTCTCTGAAATCAGACGTGTGCTGAAATATTCAGGTTACTGATATCACCCTAATGTTTTAAAAGGTGTGAGTGAAAAGAGGAGGAAGAGGAGGACTAGCAGGAGGAAGAGTAGGAATAGCAGGAGGAATAGCAGGAGAAACAGGAGGAGACATAGGAGGAGAAGGAACCACCATCGCTCTGAGGAGGATCCCAGTCCCCAGGCTCCCACTGAGGCCTCCTCTTATGTCAGACCTGGCGCCTCCAGACCAGCGACAACTGCTCCTACTAACAGCACAGGTTAGTTTACTCTACATGAGCCTATGATGACCAAAGACCAGTGAAATAACCCTGATAGTGTCATGACAGTGTTTGAAAGAAACATGAATTTAGGAGGAGGGATGTCTAATGAAAGATGCTAGTGAGCTGCATTATGGGAAATGTAGGTTTTTGCTGCTTGACCCATGCTAGGGACTAAATGTCTGGATGTCTCAGCCTCTGCTGCATCAGTTAGTACCATTCTCATTTAAATGTGTCTCTTGTGAGGGACATGACACAACATTTTCTCTTTCTCTGGTCTTTAAGCTAAGCTAAGCTAACTGGCAGCAGGCCCAAATATCCAAAAGGTCATCCGATTCTTCCAGAGTTCAGCCTCAGCTTTTGGGTTCATATTGGAAATAAGAATTAATGTTAAATTAATACTGCTATTACTATGACTGGTTTCTTCGTGAAAGTTAAGAATGAGTATAATCTGTTTGTGTTTGTGTTTTGTTGTTAGCTGCCTTCAACGCTAAGTACGTGGAGGGGACACTACTGGGTAAAGGAGGCAATGGATCCGTCTTTGCTGGCCACCGCCGGCACGACAATCTGCCTGTAAGACTCAGACACATGCCATGTATGACTGATGTAGCCACTCTGTATATAGTATAAGCTGACTAAATGTGTTTCTGTCCTGTAGGTGGCCATCAAACATATTCAGGGGGACACCAGGCATTTACCACAGGTAAGTTCAATTTTTAAACTGATGCACATGTTCATTTAAAACAGTTTCAATTTTTTGATTTTTGACTTCCCTCTTTCACTTTTTGTACAAAGTTTGTGGATTTGAAAAACAGGAGTGTCCCTCTGGAGGTGGCACTGATGCTCAAACTCAGAGGCACCAGTGCAGTCGTGGCCCTCCTAGACTGGTACGACCTGAAGGATGAGCTGATTCTCATCCTGGAGAGGCCAGTCCCCTGCATGGACCTGTTGGACTACATGGACTCCACAGGCTCCACCCTTCAGGAGCATGAGGTTAAAGTAAGTAGATGATGGCGTGTGCCTTTCCATGTTTAAATATGTCCAAGCTCACAATGTCACACAGTCAGCATGTCTGTTTCTCTCTCCCTCAGATCATCGTCAAACAGCTGGTGGATGCCTTCAGTGAGGTCCACTCCAAAGGTGTTTTCCACAAGGATATAAAGCCAGACAATATCCTGTGTAAAACCGGTCCTGATGGTCCAAGCATCAGGATTATCGACTTTGGAAATGGCACATTTATTACTGAGGACATCTACGCTACACCACAAGGTAGGTTGTCTTTCTTTCAGCCCTGCTCTCTGAGCCCATGCAGCATCTTAGCTGTCTCTGTCCTCTACCTCCATCCCTCACCATTAACCTTGTCTCTGTGTGGCTGTGTGTGTCGTAGGAACCGATTTGTACAACAGTCCTGAATGGTTACTGCACGGCTGGTACAGACCTGAACCGACGACGGTGTGGCAGCTCGGTGTAGTGGTGTTTGTGATATTACACGGCGATTTCCCATTCCAAAACACCACTGAAATCATCCGGGACGACGTTTCTGTCCGTGACGACCTTTCCTTTGGTAAGTCATAGCAACACATATACAGTAGAATGAAGCACAGTCAGAAACACAGAGCACGTTTATATTAAAATATGATTCCTGTTTGTCTGTCCAGACTGCAAGGATCTTCTGTTGACCTGTCTCAACAAGAAAGCGGCGGCCAGACCCAGCCTGGAGACACTGAGGCATCACCCCTGGCTCCGATGATCCAACAGCGCCCCTGACATCCAAACCATCACTACAACAAATAGGAAAACATGACAACTAGTCAAAAAGCACAACTGCTATTGGCAAAGATCGTCACTGATTGGACGGTCTGCTGGACAGGAAGGAAAAGTTCCATACGCCTTTGGTGTTTTCCTTCACCAGACGTAGGAAAACAGCAAAGGAACCAGGATGGGAGAATCAAAAACACTTCAGGGCCACCGTACAATACATCTTAATGGTTTTGATTCCTCCATCCTGGTTGCTTTGCTGTTTTCCTTTGCCAGATGAAGGAAAACACCAAAGGCGTGGGTCACATTTCCTTCCTGTTGAAAAAAAGTACGACCATCCAATCAGTGATGATCTTTGTTGACAGCAGGTACCAAGCTTTTCTGGTAGAAGTTACCAATAATAATACTATTAATAATAATAATAATAATAATAATAGTGCTTTTAATAATAATAATACTATTAATAATATTAATGCTATTAATGATAATAAAACTATTAATAATAATAATGATAATATTTCTCTCTCTCTCTCTCTCTCTCTCTCTCTCCCTCCCTCCCTCCTCCCCAACCTCTCTCTCTCTCTCTCCCTCCCTCCTCCCCAACCTCTCTCTCTCTCTCTCTCTCTCTCTCTCTCTGTCTCTCCTCCCCAACCTCTCTCTCTCTCTATCTGTCTCACCCCAACCGGTCAAAGCAGAAAGCCGTCCACCACGAGTCTCGGATCTGCTCGACGTTTCTGCCTTTTTGAAAAAGGAAGTTTTTCGTCGCCACTGTCGCTAAGTGCTTGCTCATGGTGGAATGTTGGGTCTTTCTAGAATGAAGAGTTGGTCTAGACCTGCTCTTTTTGTAAAGTGCCTTTATATAGCTTTTGTTGTGATTTGGAGCTATACAAATAAATTGAATTGAATTGTTAATATTGTTAATAATAATAATATAATAATAATAATAATATTATTGCTATTATTATAAATAAAAAGTAATGATAATAATAATAATAATATTAATAACAATAATAATAATAACAATACTAATAATAAAATAAATAAAATGAAGTAAAAAATAAATAAAAAACTACAATAACAATAAAATAAAAAACCTAAAATTATTATTATTATTAGAAGAAGAAGATAATGAAGACAAGTAAAAACAAGAATTATAAAAGGGAATGTGCAAATAGAAAAATGCACACAGTGCAACTGATAGGAAGATACTAATATACAAACAAGTGAGGTAAATAAAAGTTTATAAAATATATCAAGTTGTTGTCCACTTATTGGAAGGTCTGTATTTGATCCCGGTCCCCTGCAGTCTACATGTAGAAGTATCCTTGAGCTGGACTGGACATGCAACAAACTATCTGCAAAGCTTCAGCTCAGCCATCTCTGCTGTGGTGTTGGTGCCTTTTAGAGAATGTTTCATGCAAACAATATGGCTAAATGTGTGGTTAATTGTACTAATTGGAACTTTGGGAGGAATAAATATGCAGCACCTGGAAGTCATTTCTGGCTCTGTCCCAGAGCCATTTACCAAATTAATTTTTTAAACCTTTGGGACTAAAAAGTGGATTAGCAGCCACTATAATGTAATCTCACTCTAATTCTCTTAAGTGACTGCTGAATGACTTCCAGTCATCTGTGAAGACTCATTTTTCACTATCAACTTTTCTAATTTCTGATAACGTTCATGGATGTTGTGGCCTCAGTGCCTTGGATTTGCTGAAGATAATGAAAGACTACGTAGCTGCAGACGTTAGCAGCCTATGTTAGCCGCCTTGCAGCACTAGGACCCATTAGGACCTACAGTAGGTGTCTCTTCTGAGCTGGCAGCGTTGTGCCTGTTCAAAATCTCTTTGATGACAAAAGTTAAAAATGTGCAATCTATATTTTCCCCTATTTCATGAAAAGGCTTCACCTGCAGGATAAAAGCCTCTTGTGTCCAGAATTGGCCTGGGGGCTGCTGATTGGTGACCCCTGGGCAAGAGGCTGCGCTGAGGACAAACATTCTCACTCACTGGTTGTTTGGGGTGAATAAAAGTGAAAATAAATACAAATAATGCAGTAATCAAATCAAACTCTGAATAATGAGGGGCTGTAATTTACTTCACTTTCTGTGTGAAAGGGCCTAACTTTTTATAGCTAGCATGTTAGCTTCTAGGTGGGTGTATTTCAGTAACATGCTTGAGTGGGAAGTGACAGCTGTAACTTTCACCAAAGGTTGGATATGTTCAACATATGAGTGTGTTTAATAATTCACATATATGAGTTTTAATGGACTCTTTCAAAGAACTACTTTCTTCAGGTTTGACACAAACACACTTTAAAGCTTGAGGAACACCGCCCCCCTGCAGTCTGACATGAGATGAACCCAGCAGATGAATAAAGTCTCCGCTTGCCTGTTTGTGCATTCGCTCATGTGCATGTGCATTTGTGTGTGTGTGCATATTCAAAGAGCAGCATTTGAAGAGCTGCAGGTAATTACTGCTTCCCTCAGCTCTCACCACAGGAAACACACTTCTTTGGAAACAGGCCCTTTGACGTTGACTGTGGGGCTGTGTGTGTTTGTGGGGCTCTGCTGTGAGAAAGCTTTTCTCTAGAGCATGCCGCGGGCCACACCAGTACTGCGAGAGGCTTCTACCTGGACCCTGAACCCTATTGACGTAACGGGAAAAAAGATAGATAGCCTATTTTTAAGTTTTGTCATCAAAACAGATTTTGAACAGGCACGATGCAGCCAGCTCAGTAGATATATAATCAATAATAATTATCAATAAAAAGATTCTTGATCTGCCACTTCAGCCAGATCTTCACCAAAATGCGATGTACTATTCCCTGGCCCATTCCCCACCTTTCAAATAATGGACACAGTTTGAAACCTATTTTGATGCATAAAACACCTAAAATGATATTTCCACATTAAAATGGATGGATGGGCCTTGTGAACCTATAAGAATGAGGTCACACAGAAAGAGCCTTTGAATTCATGAAGAATTGAATCCGTCTGCCTGAAATAAAAAGTGTATTTCAGCATAGATAACTGTCTATGGCTTTATCTTTGGAGGTAAAGTAAAGCATGTAGGTCCATTATCTGTGAGCACATATCTCAAGTTTAAAGGATTGTCGCGAAGCTGCAAAAGGACAGTTTGGACAAATGGACACATGGTAACCAAATGAAAATCTAAAGACATAAAGGTGGTTTTTCATTTATTCAATTTTCTAAATATTTCATCACTTGGAGATAAAATACTCACAAATGTGAAACTTTCAACTTTTCAGTCAACTATTTATGAAGCTGGAAGTCTCTCAAAACATGAGTGGAAATGGCTGCACTCAAACTAATGCTAACACGATAGAATCATGTTTCAAATGATTTGTCCTCTCCTGCTTCCAGAGCGGAACAGTTGTAGCTTTCACTGTCCTCATGTTCCTCAGTCACATTTATTTATTATTCTTTATCCATTACAATAGTTCTGTGGTTTTATAAGCCAGGCCTCTGGTGGGAGTAAAGAAAAGAAACTTAAATTCATTCAACTGAAATGTTTAACACTGGGTTGGAAGAAAAGCAACAGTGAGTCGTAGCACCTATAGGAGAGTCAGTGAGTTACTAACTCATTAATGACCCCACCTCGTTAGTTTATGCTCCTGTTTTTAGGAGGGAACTGAAACAGTCCACTTCCCATCAGCCACTGATGAGGAGTCAGGCTTGATTGAACAGCTCAGTATTCATGTCTGCTCTTCCCCCAATCAGTGACGGACACAAACACAAACAGATTTGAACCTAAGGGAAATGTATGTCCTCTCTGTGATTCTAATCTTCCATGCTTTATCTACTTTGATTCTATCTTTTTGCTCTCCCATCATGCTTTGCCATGTGTGCCCTTGACACTAACAAGCTCTTGTCACAATTTTGGCTCACACCATGTTTGGCGGTGAGCTACTTTGGCAAGAAACCTGTTGTTGTGTTGCATCAAGGAATTCAAAAATCATCAGCTTCTTCAGTCTCAGCCAGGATCTTCACTCATCTAACCCATCACATTATGAGTCCTGGAAATGATCTGTGATGTTATTATTAATAATTATCTTATTATGTCTTTAGTACCAACTATTTTTATTTTATATACCAAGTATTTTTGTTTCGTTATTGTATATTATTTTGTAAATACACATTTTATTCTATTACTGTATATTCATCCAATTATTCATGTTGTGTCTTGTATTTGTATAACCGGTGTGACAATAAACATCTTGAATCTCGAATATTTCATATTTATCAGGCCTGAAAACTCAGAGGAAGATGGTGGAAAAACGAATGCCAAACGTTTGATCAATTAAACCTTTTAAATACAACAAAACATTCTCTGGTCCAAACGTTTGACTGATGTGTTCTGCTTATTCTTGGCTTTCAGACTGCCTGACAAAACAAATGATTTGAAAACAACACCTTGGATGCTGGGAAATGAATGAGGAATTAGAATAATATAAAATAAGATAGAATAGAATGATAAAGTTGAATATTTCCACTGTTGGCTGACATTTTCCAGACTAAACTTGGTGGCTGTGGGTCAGGAGGTTGTGCAAAGTGTCCACTCATCACATTATGACAGTGTTTGAGTGAAAAGTGTTGAAACTGTAGCTCTATAGGAGAGAGTGTTATCAGGGGTCTGGGTGTTTGACACCATGTCAGCTTCAGTGGCTTGATAAGTGATGATCTTATGTCCCATATAAAATGAATAGGGGTGTACTTTGCTTCAGGATACATCACTTTCATTGGGATGCTGCTGTTGCCTCCAATCACAGCTGACGTTAGCTCACTTTGGACTAGATATATGAATCATATGGATGCCACATTTACCCCGCAAACTTTGGAGTTTTTGTTTGTGACCCAGCCAAAGACCAGCCTGCTGCAGGTAATGTTAGCCAAGCTACCACCCGTGAGAAAAGTCAGCATGATGAAGGTGGATGTGATGCCTTCCTCTCCAATATTCAACCCGCTGATGATGGCACAGATGAAAGGTGAAGGGTTCCAAGCTAAAAAGGAGAATGTCAGTGGCAAGGCCATATAAAGACGATTTTTTGAAGTATGGTTTGGTTAATTGTTCCAATCCAGACCAGGACGCATGGCCCATGTAATTTAAATGTATAGCCTATCACTTTGAAATGACTGGGTTACCTATTCAAGATAATAACATGATTCAGATGGCAGTAAAAATGTCAGGATTGTTCATTTATGCACAAATAGCAATTTATAGATCAGGTCTATTGTGATTTGGGTCACAGTGGTTTGTCATTTTAACACACACACACTCACACTCACACACAAAACACATTCTGGCTCTACATTTTTAAAGCATCTAATTCTTTACTTCTCGTTGACAGAAGAATCTCTTTTGTTGAAACACCAAACAGGGATTTCAAGCATGTCAAACACTGACAAAGACGTAGGAAGAAGAGAAACTGAGCATCATTCCTTTAGGATTCCAGGAGGGCCATCTGTGTCTGTGTATGAGACTCTTTTCTTTATTTAGCCGCTGATTTGTCTACTATTTGATCTTTTCTCTGTTTTGGATTTTCATAATTTGAAAACATCTAATTTAGGATGCTTACGTCCTAAATTATCCACAGAAAGTGGTGTTAGAATAAATTTCAAAGTCATGGTGTTTAGAGTTCTAATTATGAGATGTAGTAAAAACTCCCATTGCTTATTGGTCCAGTTTTATTATATATCAGTTTTGATATAAAGAATGAATGGAATGAGTAGTGAACAGTAAATGAGGTGGAACTGTGGCTGAAAAGTAATGGTCCAGCTTAAGACTTTAATATGAAAAGACAAAGTGATGCAGTTTGTAGAAAAATAATGGCAGCAGGTCAACATCATAACCATAACTATGTAACCTTGTTCACCTTAATGTGTGTGTGTGTGTGTGTGTGTGTGTGTGTGTGTGTGTGTGTGTGTGTGTGTGTGTGTGTGTGTGAGAGAGAGAGAGAGAGATTGTCACTGGATGTGGTTCTAAGTGGGGGGTCGTTACAACACCAAGCCGACCCCCAGCGGTGGGCAGAGAAGGACCCAAACCACCACGGTGCCCCACGGCCCCACAGAGCATGAAGGGCCCGAGGCCACGTGTCCCCGGGCAAACCGCACACCCACCCCAAGGGAAAGTCAGCCAGGGGCCACAAAAGGAGCACCCCAGCCAAGAGCTGGCCTACAGAAGGACAGGAGACGGTAGACTCCCGGCCTGACCAGAGGCCAGCCTTCCCAAAGCGGGAGCGGAGCCCACAGACCCAAGACCCCGCCCACCCAAGACCCACCCAAACCCCCAGTGCAAGGCCCGCCACGGAGAGGGCAGGCCCCACCCGTTAATCACCCCCAAGGGGGCAGACCAAGGCCCTGACAGGCGGCCATAGAGAGAGCTCCCACTGCCAGAGTTAGTCTGTGTTATAAATGAGGCCTCTGGTCTGGGAACACAGAGAACAAATGGGCTGAAACACACAGACTGCAATAATTTTCAGATTTTTGACATTCAATCTGTTTAATTAATACTTGTCATTCACTGCAGCGGATTTACAATGAAGCACTGACAGGTGCAATCAATTCACAATATAATTCTGACTTCCCTTTTTTTAAATTTGATTTTTGTAATGTTTTATAATATTAACAAAAAGCATAAACAAAATAAATAGAACATTGAAGTCACCAGCAGTAATACAGCACAGTTGGTTACAGTTCAATGCACAGTTCAAAGTACTTCATCCGAATTAAGAGAAGTGTGAGCTTGCACTTTATTTCAGTCAAAGTTTTAATGGGAATATGGTAGACTGTTAGGACAAACTGAATGAGAGAGAAAAGAAGCTCATTGGAGAAACTTTAAATTTCATGATGGTCATTTTTTTACACATGCTTATATCGTTTCTACAACTTCAGTCATTCTCGATTTATCCTGCTAGACATTCAAAGGATGAGAGGAGCTTAAAGAGCAGAGGGAAGGTGTCTTTTTCTTAAGCTGCTGGATAAAACTAAGTCCATCTAAAATATCAGTGTCGAGTGGAGAAGTGCAAAGATGGGGAAAACATGGAAGAGAAAAGATAAGACTGGTTGAAAAAGCAGGGAGAGTGAAAGATTTTGATGGAGAAGAGGAAAAGCTATGAATTCAGAAGGTATTAGAGGGGAAACTATAGGTGGAGTACAGAATGTGGAGACAGGGCAGAACGGAAGATAAATAAGAGAAAAGGATATTAAAGGAGAAGGTGCTGGAATATTCTATAAGAAAAACAGACAGGATAACACGAATAGACACACAAACACAACAGCAATCTTTATCTTAGTCTTTCTCTGAGTGTTTCTTTCTGAGTGGTTTTTTTACAAGAAATATTAAATGCCTCTTTTCATTTTCATACTAACAGAAATATGTGTATATTTCAAATATGCTGTTTTTCTTTTTGTGCATAAAGAGGGTTTTTCTCCAATTCATTTCATGTGAATCAGATCTACTTCAGTACATGGAGTACCACTCCTTGGATTTCTTCTTCTTGTTCTTTTATGATGCAACCAAAGCACAAGATGCTTCAAGGCTAGAGGGCTCTTGATTAAATAATTGTGTCATCATTCTCTCTGTGCAGTGAAGACAACCATTAGTTAAGGAGACATTCTGTAAATGAATATACATACATGTATATATATATATATCAGTAGAGAAAATACTGAGCTGATGGCAGAGCAATAAAATGTTCTTGTTCTGCTGAAATACAACAGAAAGATTGTTTTCATGCTAGTATTTTTTTAAAGAGTGAATAGTGGTTAGCACTGTCGCCTCACAGCAAGAAGGTTTCAGGTTTTGGGCTCAAATCCAGACCTGGGGCCTTTCTGTGTGGAGTTTGCATGTTCTCCAGTATCTCCAGTGTCTCCAGGTTCTCCCACATTCCAAAAATATGCAATATAGGTGAATTGGTGACTCGAAAGTGATTCAGAATCACAGTCTATGTGCCTAAGCTTGCATTCTGTCTAATGGCCAGAAGGGGGTGAGTCCCGGTTTCAAAAATAAGTCACATTGTATGTAAGCGCAGGAGAAAATGACCCTACTTCTTAGTTACTTTAGTGACAAGTCTAGATTTAACTTGCACAGAGCTGATGGGGTTAAGTCTGTGTATTGTTGTCCTGGGGAACACTATCCTGCAGCATACATCCAGGAAATGGACCATTTTGGTGGTGATGTGGGGGAGCCATTGCTAATGGATGGCGGTCAGACCTGGTCCAGATCCACGGTACACTGACAGCTATCCATTACCGAGAAACGGTCCTAGGTCCACACGTCATTCCCAGGATACAGCAATCAGGCATCACCTTCATGCATGACAATGCCAGACCACATGTGGCTCATGTCTGTCAGGAGTAGCCTACCTGGACCAGAACAATGTCGCTGTCCTTCCTTGGCCAGCATATTCACCAGCTCTCAACCCAATAGAGCACCTGTGGGACGATCGGGATCACCGGGTGAGACGGAAAGATCCTGCTCCAGCAACACATGAACAACTTGTCACAGCACTGCAGGAAGAATGGCATGTCATCCTATACAAGTCAGATTAACCGTCATCAAAAAAGGAGATGTGATGTGATGTGACACTGTGATAAATGCTGTAACCTGTTTAGGCTGACTGTGGAAATCAGCAGCACCTCCTAGAGGAAGACACCACAGGACACACTGTTTGATTGACAGAACAAACTGAGCACCAATGATAGGAGAAAATCAAGGATTCCAAGCAGAACCTCATTTACACTGATCGGTGTATTGTATCAGTGCATAGCCTTTACTGGACTGAACCGCTCACACACAGCCTGATGGGTCAGACTGAAGGATAGAGACACACTTTTCACCTTCTTCTACTTCTGTGTTCCCCTCCATGTCTCTTGTTGCTTCTGCATCTTGTCATCTTTCTCTTTTTTCTCACCCCTTGCTTTCTTTCTATCTTATTTCACAGGCTATGGTTGCCTTGGTAACTAACACTAATTCATATGGCCATCAACTCAGAGCTCTTCTTATTATTACTTACCTCTAAAAGCATCAGTGTGTTTGTGTGAGGACAACTTACCTAGTGTTTGTGATATTGGGATTTTATAAGTTTCTACTCATATGAATGTCACATCTGAGTTTACTCACTAAGTGCAACTGATAGCTGGAATCAAATAAAAGACATATTTTCAGATCTTACCAGATAGTCAGACCTCCTTGCTGACTTTTTTCCAAGTCCCCTTCCTTTTTCATCCGATCGTGGTAGGTGTACAAAATTGTATCGTACAGCTCTAGTTGTCCACATCATGGGCAGATCCAGGGGTGGGGCCAGAGGGGCACAGGCCCGAGCTGAAATCTGATTGGCCCCTGAAGTGCCCCTGTCCTGTCACTTTTCTGTCTTTTCTTTTGTTTGTTTACAACTTGAATACTGTGTCTGTGTCAAGTTTTTCTCCTCTAAACTGTTGTGTATCCTGTCATATATTATAGTAATTTCTTTATTGTAAAAATTCACAACCAAAATCTAATCGATTGTTCCTTGGCCCACTTCCAACCTATCCTGAAACTTCATCCAAATCCGTCCATAATTTTTTTGTGTTATCTTGTTAACAAACAATCAAACAAACAAACAAACAAACCAATGCTGGCAAAAACATAACCTCCTTGGCAAAGGTAAAAAGTGTCTTATGTTTTATATTTATTTATGCATCCTAGTTTCAAATTCAAGAATTGCTAAACTTTTTTGATGTACACAATGTGCTTGAAAAAGGCACAATTTGAATAATATATTCAATTAAGTGTGTCTTTACTAAAAGCTATGGAGCCAACAGCAAACAATGAATGACTGGTGAAATATTCTGTGAATACATCTTACTGAATAAGGAAATGTGCATGAATCTTAATAGTTGGCCCCTCTGTAAAAAATGTGGCCCCTCTATGGCCCCTGATTTAGAAAAATTCTAGATGTGCCACTGGTCCACATACAGATACTGCATCAATGTCCACTTGATGTCCAGACCTGTGATTTCTGAAGAAACTCAATGTTAATAGGCTTTCACGACACAGCGTCACGCAAATTTCTCACACAAGTTAAAATTTTTGCATGAAGACACAAATAACACAAATTCTCACGCCTTGCATCGCCTGGCTTTGCATTGACTTTGCATGTAATTGTGCTGCACGAAAAATTTGCTCTGTTTTCAGTATGAACACACTGTACAATGTACATATATAGCCATATGACACAACATGCACGAACATCCAGTGTGAACTCCACTCAGCTGCTCTCACTCCTCTCATTCCACACACACACACACACACACACACACACACACACCCTCCTGACTTCATTATCTGTGCTCTGCGATCACGATGTCAGCAGCAGCAACCATGGTAACAACGGGGAGTGTTGAGATTCACAGCCACTTCACACCAACGCATCATTAATGTCATTTAACTTGCCCGTCGGTGACACTTTCTATCTCTCCATCTGTTTTCTTATTTCACTCCTCGTCTCTCCCACTCCTCTCACCCCTCCCCTCCCCTCCGAACTCATCCTCCCGTGCTCTTCTTTTCCCTCACCCATCTGTCTCTCTCTCTCTCTCTCTCTCTCTCTCTCTCTATCTCAGGTTTTTATACAGAGCTTTGCTGATGATTCAGAATACCTGGTTTCTTTCCAGTGTGTGTGTGTGTGTGCGTGTGTGTGTGTGTGTGTGCGTGTGTGCGTGTGTGCGTGTGTGTGTGTGTGTGTGTGTGTCCCATATCTTGCTGCCTTGTTGCATTGCAACACAGCCGTAGTGTTCAGCTCTAGTGGAGTCACTATGAGGCTGGCTTATACAATTATTTTACTTTGAGCATGAATTGTCCGGTGCAACACCTTCATTGCAACTCAGTTAAAAATACCCAGTGGTAAAGGATCCTCATGTTAGGGCGTCCATTCCAGCCCTGTTTCACTTCATTTATGCACTCCGGCACAGAATAACTCATTTTTACTTATTTCTTTACAGACGTTTGCATTATAATATTTCATTCATGGGTGAGATGGGATGCATCATAAAACAAAGTAATTAAAGTAAGTTATAATTATCTATATATGAATTCTTAACCAAACGGAGGATTTGTGGTTGAAAACCACGAGTGAAAAATCTGACATTTTGTAATAAAACATCAATGTTTAAACTTTCAATCACTAGTATTGTATTAGTTTTCAGTTTATGTCCACAGCATTAAGCCAGAAGATACATGTTTCTGTAGGGTAGGCCTACTACGTTTGTTGGGAGACGCAGAGGAGGCAGAAACACAATCAAGAGTTGTATGAATGGTGTTAGAGTGTCATCTGCTGGTCACGGGTAGTACTTACTGTAGGAGTTTCATCACTTTTACCGTGTGTGTACTATTTGAAGAGAAGCAGGCAATGAAATGAGTAAATATGAGAGAGCATTCTCCCACTGACCAACTCTCATACTCTGAGATAAATACCAGGTGTAGATCTTAAAGTGGATTACACCAGCCTCCATATCATACAAACACATGGCCTGTGACTATGGTGCTCCACTTGTGCCAAAAGTGATGATGATGTGCCTTCTCTGGTTCTTTGTTTGAGGAAGTCCAACCATCAGTCAACTCCTCCTGACCAATCAGTGGCACCGGACAAGGCTTTGAAATGCCCTTCTCCTACAGTCTTAAAGATCATAAATAATATTCCTTCAACAGTATGTATGTCTTCTATCCTTGAGAAAAAGTAATCATTTAAACCAAAGTGCACAATGACATTGTCACATCATGAAAGTGTCAACAGTGATTGAAAATGATGGGGGATGACATCAGAAAACACTTCTACGTCTATCTATGTGCCGATTTAAAAAGCAGGTAGAAACAAAATTTGACAGCAGGAAATGAAGACTGATGAAGACTTTTTTCTGTGGACAAATTTAAGACCTTAGGAGACTGAACAAAAGATGTGTTAGAGGTGTGAAACACAGGATGGTATGAGAAATAAACAAGGGGCCAAACATCTTATTTTTGCCTCTGGACAGTGTAATAATAATAATTTATGGCCTGTACAACATAATGCAGTCAAATGTTTTGATGTTTCATAAGATTAAATGCAACATAATATTTTGATCTTTGAGAAGTTATACTTAATCTGCTCCTTTGAACCTTGAAATAAAGCGCACAGCTATTTTTGCTAAGGTCATAATGTATTTAACTGTCAGCAGGGATACTGAAAGGTTTGACACCACAGCTGTGAAAACCCTGCAAAGCTTTTTTCTGGTAGTATTCTAAATGCATAGGAGGTTTTCTCTATTATACGGCATCATGTAAGGGCAGCACTGAACACAGTGTGTCTGTAATTCAAAGAGGAACCTGCTGTTATTTTTTTCTGTGGACAAATTTAAGACCTTAGGAGACTGAACAAAAGAGATTAGCTTACTCTTGCATGCATAATACTTTCCACTCTTGCATGTCCAGATACAAATTTAGTTCTCTATTCACCCCTTTATAGAAAGAAAAGAGAAATCAGCTTTCTGGAATGTGACTACTGTAAAGATGTATTCAAAATATAACGGCCCATACGGAATGATCTTCATGTTCAGCGTATGAGACATAGAAGAGTCCATCTGTGGCTGAGCCATGAGAAATCTCCGACTGTCAGGTATATTAAAGTAATGATTATTATATTTCTGTCCTGGACTCAGCTCATGCAACATCCTGCTGCTCTCCTCACCTCTTCTTCTGCCTGATATCCAAGCAGACCATCATCTTGTAGCATCTGAACAAACCTCCATGTCTATTCCATTCCACAGTAAAAGGATGAACATATACTACTTTGAACATTATTATAGCAGCAAACAACTATTTGCTATGTGAAGAAATCGTTGAGTATTAGCATCTTGAGCAGAGAATGACGTCACACTGCCTGTTTTTGTGTTGTAATCTCAGTTTCTCTGTCTTCCCTGTGTCTGTTTAGCAGGCTGGTAATCTCCTATTATAAACAGTTCACTAAAGTATGATTCTGAGAACATTTGAAGCTAGGAATAGACTATGTAGTAACAAAATCTTGCCTCATATTTAATCAGCACTGCCTGATTTTACAGTTTGATCTGAGTTTTGTAAGACAAAGACAAAGCAGGAGATAAAATGGGGGCCAATTCATCATAAACTCTCATTTTATCGCTGAAAAGTTCGCTAAAATGTGCTCCTGAAAACAGTTGAAGTTAGAAACAGTATTTATCATTTATATTTTGTCGGCACTGCTTAATTTTACTGTTTGATCTGAGTTTCGTGATCAGTGTGTATTCAGATATGCTTTTGTTTTGGTCTGAGATGCTGGTGTTCAGTTGTGATATCTGGTGACAGTTAATGTTAATTTAAAAGAGAGAGCTGGAGCACAACGAGGGCACTTAAAAACACACATAAACACACAATTCGCAAACTATTGAGTCACATCAACACAGGAAGTACATATGTACGGATGCATGTTTGACATATGTATATACTCTCCATCCTGACCTGGTGTAGCATCACCTAAACCTGTTCCTATAAGAATGATAGACAGAAATGGAAAGCTAAGGTGAGAGCAGAGGAGTGGCAGCATCCAGACACAGTATTATTTTCCTCTCCTGTGTATCGTTGTTGTATCTCCTTCCTCTGAAAGCTTGCATTTCCCTGCAGGCCTCCCTAAAGGCTTTAGCTATCTTTCTGCATCTGTGTTTTCAATACAAGTAAAATGCACGTTGAGTTCATATCACTCCTGTAAGCTCAGATACATCAATGCTGACTTGTCGTATAGGACAGATTTATATTTAGAAACATATGAGAACTGAGGTTTTGTTGATATTCACAGAGGACTGGTAACCCTGTGTGGTGCAAAAGGAACAAAGGCTCATTTTCTACTGCATACTGAGGCCAAAGAAAGCTGTGGTAAAGTTTTCACTTCTTCACACCTGCACCTGCACATTTTGACAATACAGAGAGCTGGAATTAGTTATTCAATTCAAATAGCAGAAGAAGCCAATAACTCTCAATCCAAACGTAGAGCAAGTCCTATGGAAGTCTACTTGCTATTATCTCCACCTTGTCATGTGTTCACTTTGGTCTGTTAGAAGGATTATGTAAAAACTGTCCTGATTTCCATTAAACTTAGTGAAAGGGTGAAGCATGTCCTAAGGAAGGACCCTTTACATTTTAAAGGGGATCTGCATCACCGTGCACACACACATTATTTTTATCTTTTCATAATACTGAGACATGTTTTTGTTTTCTATGTGGAAATTTAAATTTGTCTCAAGTAAGAATTTATTTCTTGTGAATATACAGTTTTCCATAATCTGTCCTCCATCATGTGGAGATCTCTCCACACCGGTTCCATTTCCATACTGTATGTGCGGGGATGATGACAGATTATGTGGATTGTACTGGCATACACTGATGGTCTATATAAGGCACAGGTGTGCTCCACTGAGCAGATCAGATGTAGGTTCAGGCAGAGATTGAGAGAAATAACGATCTCATTACGAGGTAGAATAAACAAATCTACCGCCAAGTTCAGATGAGGGATGACGTCTCACTCCTCTCAGGTTTGTTGTCTTTCATCTGGATCGTGTCACATTGACGGCATATCGCTTGACGAGGCCTGCAAAGGCATCCAGGTGTAGTCCTGTTGTGAAACCTGGTCTGCGTTCAGTGGCAAACTTGAATAAATAATAATAGATAGAATAGAATAGAATAAATATATAATATAAAAAGGATCATTGAAGATGAGGGAACCACAGCAACTCGTGTTGAAAACTACTCAGAAATTGTGGTACCACAGTACCCGGACTACATGTCCCAGGAGTCCATCCACTATGACTGCCGTCAGACATTTTTGTCTCGATTGAGTTACCAATGGAGTTGACTCTCATCGTCTCGTAATATCCAACAGTGGAACGCCTCATTCATTAAACAAAATGGTCTAAAGGTTTGGTAACATGTTCTGATCCTGCCAGGTGAAATGTTTCCTCACCACAGCGCAATGCGCTGATGATGCATGACGGGAAGCAGTGAGGAACAAAACACAAAAGCAGAAAAACGGACAAAGTAGATAGAAGCACTACGTAACATACAATACTGAGCCCCAAATTACACCCAATGGTTGTTTCATTAATGTGTGAAAATGAAATGTTATTTCTAAAGACGGTGTGTTTCCTGCACACACAAACATATAAGACATTTTTGTGTAACGTCACATACATTGAGCAGCGCTTTGTAACCTTCCTGAGGTGGAACAAGACAGACCCCCCCAATTACACCTTTATTGTGTTTATACAGAAGGGTTGGGCGAAATAAAGCTGCTCCGATCCCAACCCAGCTGTGTCAAAGGGGCTGTAAATGACTTCACACACACATACACTCCCTGAAGAGTAGAAACCTGATGAGTAAGTGGCACCTTGCAGGGTAGCCTCTGTTGGAAAGCGCTTTGAGATGTCAGTGAAACTAGAAGAGCATTTCAAAAGCTCTCAATACCATCTAATTGGCACGAAGTGCACAAATACAGCTAAGGCTGAGGGAACCGCAGTCACAACGTAACCTGCAGTTTTCAGCCCAATAACAACCATATGTGAAAATGGACAGGCAAGTTCGGCCTTCACTTTGTTGTGTCTCAGTTATTTCCCCTCACTAATCATTCCTTGTTGGACAAAGTGGTACAAAGTGTGAGAGGCTCTGGATTGAAACATTCATGCTTAAATTCCAGGGCATACAATCTAAGTGGGAATGTTATCATTAATAGAAGAAGGTATGCTCCCAGATGATGGGCAGAGAGAAAGAGAAAGGAGAGGGCACTGAGTGTCTGGCCAGGGCTGCGACCAGCCCAGCCCCCTATGAACTGCTTTATCATGACAGCTTGAACTATGGAGGCAAGGTGCCTTTTGTTTAAAGCCAGACTTTCCATTCCAGACAAATCGCCCCCAAGAGGGAGAGCCAGGAGGGCCGTGCCCAGAATGTAAGTAGGGCCCCAACCCACACCTCCATTTGGGAGGAGGCTCCCAGCAGCCACCACCCTCCTCCTAACACCAGACAGAACCCAGCCATCCCTTGCACCTCTTTAGCCCATTGGCCTGGGTGGCTCCAGGTGTGGACCCTTGGGTGGTTTGACGATGACCCCAGGTTACCCGCTTCAGTTCATTCAAACCTCCCTCTCTGGCAATTTCAGTGGTGGTCTTATTGTTGGTGAGCACAAGGAGGCGTCTGGGTATGGTTGTAGACTGGGGCTGCCACAGTATCTCTTACCCCAGGACAGGGGGCTTTCAGAGCAGGCCCTGACTGGCACATATTTGCCCGGGGGCATGGGTCACTTGGAGACTGTGCATACGGCTCCTGGGCCGTCGACACTGACAGCACACATATGGGCTACGTTCACACTGCCAGTCTTAATGCTCAATTCCCAATTTTTTTCTCGGATCAGATTTGTTTGTGTAGCTGTTCACATTACTTTTAATATGTGTCCTACATCCAGTATACACAGTTCACGACCCTAAACTGACCCGCATGCGCAAAAGAACAATAACAAAGATGTCACACGCAGCACACCATCAATACGGAAGCATAATGGAGGCCGCTAAAGCTGGTCTGAACCCGCTTGTTTATAACGTGTTATGCAGCGGAGGTCGGAAACTTTATGAGCAGGCGATGAGGAGGGCGGGGGGAGGAGAATTATGGCGTTTTGTGGAGCAGTGTCTGCAATCTCAGTACTCCAGCCAGCGCAGATTTTTGACGAATGTCTATGGAAGATGACATCAAAGTTGCATGAATTCTGATCTGACGGTTCAGACTGAGGTCGCATTGCAAAAAATCCGACCTGTGTCTGATTTAGGACCACATATGGAAGTGGCTCAAATCGGAACTGGAAAAGATCAGATTCCATATGGTTTGTGCTGTTCACACTGCCATGAAAAAGTCACATATGGGCAAAAAATCAGACCTGGGCCACATTTTTCCTGCAGTGTGAATGTAGCCATAGACCATTTGACCCCCTTTTACATGCACCCAGTGCTGAGGGGCTTCCCCCATAATGACCCATTCATTTGATTGAGGTGTGTTGGAGCAGGACAACATCTAAAACATGCAGAGTAGAACATCTTCAGAACCAGGACTGACAGACACTGGATAAGAGACTCCTGATTTCAAAGATTTCTTTTGATTTCATAGGTTTTAAATCTGTTGTAGTACAGTGCCTAAGACAGCTCCTCGTTCTCCTTGCTCCTGCCTCCCCCTCACTTTGTCCCTGGGCATGGCTGATCCTAGCAGTGCGGGTTTGCCGCAGACACACCTGACCCTCATCCACAAGTCAAGCTCCAGCTGTATTTAACTATGGTCTCAACCTCCACTCTCAACCAGATCGTTCCATCAGCTTCAGTTGAAGTCTCTTCATTCAGGCCTTATCTATCACAGTTTTCCTCATGTGTGAAACAAATATGTTCATATTAAGCCAGTTGGCTCTATGAAAATATGTTTAGTGGGAATGTGATGCTGTTATGATTATGTATTTTTAATCGTAATATAAAAAATATTGATATGAACTAAATCACCAAAGGTTTCAGTGAGGTTTTTTTTACTGTCTGGCCGCATTTAAAAGTGTTCAGTAGTTCATCCGAGGTGATGAGAAAATCACTGGCTTTTGAAATAACTCCTGTGAAAACATGAAGACCTGTAATTCTCTGCACTCCACAGCATCAAATAAGACAACAGGATTGTTTTTTTTTTTTATGTATATGAGCAAACTGTGTAGACATAGGCCTGTTTCTTACACCACTGATGGATGGATATTACAAATGAAGTGGAGCTTCTGAGGAAAGAGTAAAGGTTCTCAAATACTGAACTGGAAATGACCTTAAGAATAAGAAAACATGTCCAGAGCAGTTGATAAGGCAACTTTTAATAATGAGAAATTATCAACAGCTATTCCCAAAAAAGCTCTGGCTCAGAAAGAAATCAGGAACTGCTGCTCTTAAGGCCTAACAATAACAGACCACAGTGTTTTCTACAAGTCTCTTCAAATGAAGGGAGTCGAACCTGCAAAAGTCTGAATAAAGGTGAAACCTCTGGTTTCTGAGCTCAAGAGCTGTGAAAAGGTTAAGCAGCCCAGGAGGACTTCAGCAAACTCTCTTTCAGTGCGTGCTGAAAGAGCGAGTAGAAGCAATCGACATGTTGGCTCAGGAGAAAACGCCTCAGGACCATGAGATTCAGAGTGGATATGCCTCTGAGATCCAGGTACAGAAACTTCTACTAGATCAGATTTAAAGACAGTCTATCTGCAGACCTGCCCGGAGAGGAAAACAGGAGATCAAGTGTGCCGCTCAGTCCCAACAGAAGAGAGCTGAAATCCTCAGAAATAAGAGATCCAATCATCTCATCCATTGACTTCACTATACTTCATAGACAAATATTGTGCTTTTTACTCTCTTTACAAGTTACTTTACAGATTCAGATTAATCACACTAAATACAATCAACAGTAAAAAGAGGAAACACTTTATTTTTTTCTACTATTTCCATATATATATAGGGAACACATTTACAGAACGTCTGACTGTTTCAGTCATGGGTTTCATACAACCTCTGTTATACAACATCTGAATTTGTGTCTTGGGGTCTTTGATGTGGAAAAGTTTGCAAACCGCCACAGGAAAATAATATATATAATTCTTAAATGGGTTATTCTGCATATGTACATTTTACTTAATCACATATTTGATATTTATTGTCTGGAATTTTTATCCTTTATATGTCTTTTTCATCATTCTGATTTTTCACACTAGTCACTTTGGAGCATGCAACATTGTACATCACCACATTTTCTGTTTGTACATGTGACAAATAAACATTTGAAATTAATTTCTCATTATTGTCATGTTTAGGTTTTGACTGCAGCAAGCTAAGACTAAGACCAGACTCTAGTTTTTATGCCCCAGTCAAAGGGGGCATATGGGGTTATGTAGGTAACAGTATACAGTCTATCCACATCTCATCAAATACTTCTGGACATCTCATCAAATACTTCTGGACAGACTTCAGTGACATTTTAAGCATACATTGAAGAGGCCCTAAATGTGTGCATCTCATAATTGGTTTCTTCAATTTGTTTTTTGTTTGTTTTGTTTTGTTTTGTTTTTCTCTCATTCAGGGTTTTCTCCAGTAGAGGGGGGATTTGTGTTCTTGGACACAAAGTTTCTAGTTTATAATAAAAAATAATATAATTTGAAACATTATCTACAACACCATTCATGTTTACTGTTGATGATAATGTGGCTGGTGTGTTCAGTAGTGATTTCATGTACTAATTGCGCTTTTTTAAAATATTTAAAGACGATGTTCATCTTCTGACTCTACTATAAGGTTTTTTTAAAAATATTCCTACAGACATACATAACGTAACATAATATAGATATTTAATATGGGTCCTGAATTATCAGAAAAAATAAAGCTGCAGTTTTATTTCTGAACACTAGATGATAGAAGTGAGACACTGTAAAGGCTGTCTGATCTGTTAGAAGAGTTTTTGCTTGAAGGTTTGGCTGTGCATGTTATCAAGATAAAATAACTCTAGTATTTGAAGAATTCATGTTAGATGGAACAGAAAGTAGAGTCATAGTAGAAGAAGTAGGAAAAGGCAAAGCTTGTCAAAGACAGCAGAATATAGTAGATATAGTAGATAGATATAGTTGGAAGCTAAATGATTCAAGCCCCATTGTTTGTTAGGTATTTAGAGAATATACTATTTATCAGCTGTTTGCAACAAAAAAATAAAACAAGAACAGTTTAAATAGCTCGATACAACAGATATGAGTGTTTTTTCCCAAATAAAACACAAAAGTTTACTTTTACTGAGTACTGCAGTCTCAAAATGATTCAACCCCATACTGACCAGCATCTCTACTTCTTTGTAGAGACCTTTTAGCTGCTATGACCTGCTGCAAACATGATGCATATCCAGACACCAGCTTCTGGCAGTGTTCCTAGGGAATCTTAGCACATTCCTCATGGACAAAGGCCTCTAGTTCTGGAATATTCCTGGGTTTACCTGCTGCAACCACCTTCTTCAAATCCCACCAGAGATTTTCTATGGGATTCCAGTCAGGCGACTGACACGAATGACCCAGGACTTCTTCTGAAACCAATCCTCTGTTTGGGATCATTGTCCTTTTGGAATGTCCAATGACACTCAAGTTTCATCTTCGTCACACATGGTGAGACGTTTTCTTCTACGATTTCCTGATTCTTGATTGAATCCAATCCAAAGCTGCTCCAGAGCATCACTGAGCCACCGCCATGCTCCACTGTAGGTAGGGTGTTCTTTTCAGCATATGCTTCATTCTTCCTCCTGCAGACACACCTCTGATCCATAGGTCCAAAAGTTAGTTTGTTTCATGGCTCCACAGAACAGCATCCTAAAAGTTCTGTGTCTTATCTAGATGGTTTTGAGATACTGGAGTGGACTTCTCTTGTGCTTTTGGGTCAGCAGTGGTGAAGGTGTTGGAGTTCAGACATGAAGCCCTGATATAAATTTAGGCCTTTTAACAACAACGAATTTGGGAGTAAAGTAAGTCTATGATGCTTGGTACAGTGTTTTAATAACATTTGATTTGCAAATGTGTCTCTTATGAGGGATGATAATCAGGATTTGAATAATTTTGAGACTGCAGTTGTCAGTATAAAAACATTTTTGTATTGGATGTGGAAAAAATCTGTTGTCTTAAGCTATTTAAACTATTCTTGATCGTAAACAGCTGATAAATTGTGTACTTTTTCCAATAAACCTAATATAGAGTGGGGGTTGAATACTTTTGCTAAAAACTAAAAGACAGACTGTTTACGATGACTAATGGCATGTGGTTAGCAGTTGTCAAGGCAACTGTCCAGCCATCCAGAGGCCTCAGAGACAAACAGGAAGTAGAGAGAGAACTGAGAGCGACAAATGAAACTGAAACAGCAGTCAACTCTCTGGTTGAACTCGTTCAGTGAAGCATCTGCTCCTACAAAAAGCTGAAGCCACACACACTTGCTCGTCACTCAAACCCCTTGATGTTGTGATCCAGTCATTACATGCACCAACCTGCATACGTCAGCAGCTAACCTTTGTTTCTCACCAAAGCTTTTTTTCCAGGAAGAACTTGCAGCATATCCTCAACCTGGAGGCCACTTCTCCTTAACAGCAACAGATAGAAAAGTTCTTATAGTCTCCAGGAAACCATAAAAACTGGACTCTGATCTTTATGGGTGCACAAGACGAGCTATCAGCAAATAAATTCTCTCTACTGGTCATAAAACACCCCACAATAGATACAAAACAAGTCTTTATTCAGATTTACATGTTGATTCACATGCAGTTTCCATAATGTACAGAGAATAAACAGTTGTGACATGTTTTAGCGAAAACATTTTTCTTCCTTTGCTATTAGCTCAGCAAATAGATTTTTTCTTTTTGAACCAAGTGGTAATCTTGTCATTGAGGGTTTGTGTGACAGACTTCTAACTTCTTCTATCTGATGACATCTCCCCGACAGCTTTCACTGCTGACTTCAGGCTGCAGTGACATCCCTTTTATGCATGTTAACAAAGGATCCGACTTATAAGTGCACTTTATTCTTTGCTGGAGCTCTGTATAGGTAGACAGTTAGGCTTCTGAGAAAATGTAAATTATAAAGAACGTATTGTTCTTGATCGTTTTAGACCTGGTCATTTCAGGACAACTAACGCTTTCTTACTGAAAACAAACTTTTATTTATGTCAGTACATTTGCACTGGTGTAAAGGCCTAATAAGGATTGAGCTTGACTTAAAGTAATTAGGCACAACTAAACAATTACCAGCATCCGATTTGATCTTTACAACTATGACACAATATGCTCAGAGAGGATGACACTGCTGAAGAACTTTTTAAAAAGGAAGGAAAAAGGTTAATGAAGGCGGCTGGGTAAGATGCCTTTGAAAGCTTTAAATAAAGCCTAGGTATTGCGAGAGCAACCATAAAGTAAACCACACAGATACAGAAGCATATGCAAAGCAAGTGTCTGACAATGAAAAGGCACATGGAAGAATGATTTGGCAGTGATGCCTGATCGTTGTCCAAAAGCCTTTGATTCAAATAAATTCACCATATTGTACATCCAGTGTAAATCTCTCGAGTGCTTTGGTTAACAGTATCAAGGCGGATTCCTATTCTTTCCATGGCATTTCCTACAGGAACTGTTAGAGCTGTTCCCACTGGAGTTTGCTAAAGGCAGGCTGGGACATGAGCCTGACCTGTGCTTTTCTGATGCACTCGTCATAGTTCATAGCTGAGGAACTACAACTCTCAGAGGACCGCATGCAAACATTTCATATCCTGGTATTTTTAATTATATTATGCTATATCATATTCAAACCACTGAGCCTGCACAAATAATTCCTCATAAAACAGACAACAAATTAGACTCGTGTTACATTTGTTGCCATAGTTCATCATTTTGTGCATATATTTGTTAAAAAAAAGGTTTTATATTTAAGACACCACAATTAAAGCTACTGTACTTTAAGCTGGGAGAAGAATGGAGGTGGACAGTGACAAAACACACCTAGGAAAGACTTGAACTGCAGCATCTGTGCACTAAATTCAACTGGGAAATGGGTTTTGAGTTGAACTAAACTGTGCAACAGTCCTCTTGTGCATATCTGAAGCTTCCCTATATATGCTGACTCGAGTTAACCAGATCACTCTGTGTGCAGACAGCAAATGTTAACCACCTCTCAACTCCTCCATGCTCCCCACTGCAACACTACATGCCGTCTCAATTTCACATCAGGCTAAAATAATGCAATCCCTGAAAGCTACCTGCATGTGTCACTCACAGACAAAAGCGTAGTTTGAATCCCTCTATTAAAAGGCACACATCTTCAGTAAGGCTTTTTCTCTCATTCACTCTCTCTCTCACACACATACACACCAGTGCTGTCCTTAAGGTGCAGAAGCGGCTTTGCGGACACACATACATATGAGCTATGTGCATCATTAATACGTAGAGGAAGGAGAGACAAGAAGACACAAATACATTGTTCACAGTCGGTCTGCTCTGTCTGTGTTGGCGGGTACATTGTCCTGAGGTCTCCAGACAGACACAAATACACTCGTCTGCTCTCCACTGCAGGGCAGCTCAGGGCTTCATAACGACAGTCATTCTTCAACTTGATCAAACATGAGTAGGATTCTTTTTGCATCGTGTTGCTAGTAGAGCCGGTCTGCCTACAGAGGTGTCATTTTCCACTGAAGATTTCCAACAACACAGACTGCATTTCAGAATGCACAATCTCTGTTATTCCATCCCTTGTTTCATGCTAACACTTGAGCTCACACCATTTGGAGATGGCAGGTACTTTTCTCTAATTCTTAATGGAGAAACTCATTTCCATTGCACTCTGTTCTACTTTTATATATTTTAATTATGTGATTCTCTACTTTTATCAAGTTTACATCAATTTTCTATTCCTGTTTTTATGTTCTTACCGTCATTTTTTAGCACTTGATGTGTAATTTCATTGTAGTAAAGCCCTTTCAGCTGCATTTCTAGTATAAAAGGTTCTATACAAATAGATTTAATTATTATTACAATCTTAAATGTGGCTAAATCTGTCAATTTTACTAATTAGATTCATGCGTAAGAACAAAAAAACTTTCAGTCATCATTTATAAGGGACTATTTCACGTAAAAAAATAAAGGTTTCCAGTGACTGGAGATAGTTTAAATTACAACATGAGGACACAGTTTTAAACCTACAGCTAGTAACTATTAAAAGATAATTCATTAAAAAGGTAGATTCCTCTACAGGATGTCCAATAAATGAAACACGAAGAAGTTTCTGCGACTAAAAGAAGAATGTTTCTTCCACTTGACAAAAGGGGTCAATGTCTTTCATTTTAGTGTATGCTAAAGTGTTAGCACCAAACAAAAGACATACGGATCTACCAGTGATACACGGGTGATTATTGTACCTGAAAAGCCAGATATAGTCCAAAACATATGTGGGCACACACAAGCACAGATTACACGTCTGTTGATATGTAAATAACGATAACATAATTTACAATGCAAATGAATGGGCAGTGAACCCTCGCAGACATGGGAACGTGATCAGATTTACATCACACAGACCCTTGCAGCTGCAATAAACTGGGCCCCAAGTGTTCACCACTTTGAAGGGGCTAATCATTACATGTACTACCAAGATTATTTAAGCACAGGTGTAGCAGAGCTGCTAGCATCTTCGCCACTGTCACCAGATTCAGGTGAGGTGTGTTGAAATATGAATTTTGGCCTAAATTTGATGTCTGTTCATCTTTGTTTTTCGATGAATAAATTACTTTTTATGGGAAGCTTTTTTTTTATAGCTCAAACTCATGAATTTTTGTCAACTTGATTAGGTTCTTCACTTCATTTGTCTCTCCACTCTCCATGTGAGTGTGGAGGAATTAAAATATTCAATTTCTTTAGGGTCCTGTCACAGAGACAGGCAGCCCCCCTCAAGGCACCAGGCAGAAATTTCCCCAAATAAAAGGAAAACTAGTGACAGAAGCTACAATAAAATCAAACGTTTTGAAGTTCGCCCTCTTTTAGACTCCACACAGCCCTGATGGAGGAAACAAACAATCTCTGTTATTCCTATGCCCTGGAAGCAGTGACGACACTCCCTCATCTGGGGTCAAAGGTCAGGAGGAAGTGACATCAGAGGTCTTCATTATGACACTTGCACGCATCTCATGGGTATGGCTGTTTGCTGCAGACATAATAGAGTTCTGGCTGTAGGCCGGCGTCCAGCCGTCAGTGTGGTAGCTGATGAGCGGGGTCGGGTCCCGTGTGCTGGTGACCCTGAAGTTGGGCTTGCTCGAATTGACAAAGGTGGCCATGCTGGGAAGTGAACACATGGGAACCCTGAGTACTGATGTACTGTAGTCCCGCCTCCAGACTGCACTGCCACCCTGTTAAAACAATGAAAATGAGAAGAACAGGAAGGTGACATATCTGCGTTATAAAAAACACTGTCAGGGTCGCTATGGCTAATTCCTGAGGTATGTTGTGTTGTTGCTGGTTTACACTGTAAATACAACACCAGAAACGCCACGAAAATGGTTGTAGAGCTAAATCAACACCTCTGTGATGCAGCCGAGATATTTGTACTTTAGATGCTTCACAGGCTGCTAAGGATTTGGAATACATTACATGTAATAAAACTTGTCTTTGTTACTGAGTCCAAGAGTACAAACCCCTTTCCCATGGATCAGCATGCATGTAGACCACAGATTAATAGCCAAATTGAACCGTCATAGTGTGAAATATAGTTTTACTGCCGTTGTTACTTTTTTTAAAGTGAAAAGTCCCAAAATGTTGATGCAGTGCTGCAGTGAGAAGACAGACGTGCTGTGTTTCGGTCTGAAGCGTAATGATTGGGTTTCCGGAGGAGCGACTGATTTAAAGTCCTTGCTTTTGCCTCCATTCAATGAAATCCCTTTGGCTGTGACCTCGGGCATTTTCAGTGGTGGAACTGGGAAACTGGATATGCTTGTCATCAGAGAAACAGATCATAAGATTGTCATTATTGTTGCAAAATGTGAAATAACGGGTGCATTACCTTCAACACACAGCTCCGCTCACTCACCACAGCAAAGTAGCCTTAGGTGTTGATAGGCTAATAGTCATGAAGTGTAACCACTGTAATCAGGGCAGTGGGCAAGATGGTGACTACAAAGTCAGAGAGTGATTATATAGGCCTCAATTACTCGGGACCGGGCAGCTGAGCCTCTTTTTTGTATCTCAGAAACTCTGTTATGTGAACAATGGCAGTCAATGGGAAATAGAGCATCTTTAAACATCGGTCTCTCACTTACAGAGCAATCAATCTTTGCGAAAATACATTACAGACATCTCTATGTAGTCAAGATGAAATACACTAATTCTCAGAATTTTGTCCTAATAACTGAATTTTTGACAGAATTTGGAAACATGCCCTTCCACCCATCACTGCTGATGCCTAAGTCATAATGTGAAGCCATCTATATGGTCTCTCAGTTGGCAGGTAGCTCAGGAAGATCATGACCTGCCCTTGGTGTCTAAGGTTGTGAGTTGGAGCCCTGGCTGGAATGCAGGCCAACATCTTATATATCCACTCAGACATTGTGTTGGTCCACCCGCCCCACGTGTTTTCTCCTTCCAGCACATCTGATTCCAATGATCAGCTTGTCCTCAAGTTCTGCAGAAGCCTGATTACAAGCCGTTCATTTAATCAGGTGTGTTGGAGCAGGAAAACATCTAAAACATGCAGGACAGGAAACACTGGAGTAAAGACAGGTATTCTTAATTTAAGAGCTTAATGATGGTTTGGACAATCCTGCTGATGAGCCGTCTTGTATTTGTCTCCTTCATAATTTTCCTCTTCCTCATCCTCCCTTTCGTCTTCCTCTTGTATACATGATATACATGTGTGCAGCTGAAAATGAATATGATGGTCCACTGGTGGTGAAAGTTGGGAGTTCAAGACCCATGCAGAATAAACATCCTTGTTCCTCCTCTAAATGCCCCGTCCCGACTCACTGCTGCACAGCAGCTTTACTTCCTATTTATGTTTTTAATGAAAGTCCACACTTTCTAATGTAATTTAGCCTAACACCTAAAAAAAACCCATCTGATCCGTGACTCAAAACCACGATACGAGTTGTGTGATTCGTTTCACCCCAACAACTAAAACATGTCTACATTACAACATAGTTAAGAACACTGTACTCTTACTACTGATAAGAGGTAGTGTGTGTGTGTGTGTGTGTGTGTATGTGTGTGTGTGTGTGTGTCTGTGCACGCTTGTGTTTACTGCGGGTACAATGTACTGCAAGGAACAACCTCAGACCAAACTGTTAATGTTTGACAGCTACAGTTCCTGACAAGGCCCTCCCTTTTCTCAGTCTCTTGCAATAATACAGGAAGGAACACACACACAGTAACACACACACACAGACACACAGTTATAGCAGAAAGCTTGACACAGGTAAACACCTGTTAGAAGATCCAGCGGTTAATAATTCATTTATCACTCTCTCCTCTGTATATAAGTATGTATTATGGGATGCTCACCTCTTTGGTGTCCTCTATGTCGCTGTCCGTGTCGCTGCCTGCAGAGATAAAGAACATAAACAGGTAATAAATTAGCACTAAGGAAATGGATATTTCACGATAAGTCATCATTAGCTCACGTACATTAGGGTGGATGAAATACAGTCAGAGAGAAAGAGATCCAGAGTTGATTTTAACCAGAAAAAACATTGACAAAGCTCATGTCCAACGGTGCATTTACAGTTTACACAAATAAAGCAAATATCTGCACACAACAGCAAATTTACTTTAAGCAAATTAAAGGTGTAAGTTAAATCACGTTAAGAAGAACAAGCATGTTTCATGTTTATGTCAAGCAAGAGATTCATAAATGGAATTTGGATCATGACTCTTCAAGTCCTGAGACTAAGATTAAAAGAATCACAATACAAAGAGGAAGAAATGCAGATGGCATGATTACAACTGTAAACTGGTAGAGCCAACTCTGCCTGAATGACTGGTTGGTAAGAAGACGGATACAAAAGGAGAGATGTTAGATAAACAGATCTCGAGGTAGTGATCAAACAATTATAATACTATGAACAAGGATCCAGTATTTGTAATACGTTTCTCTGAACATCACCAAATATTTAGACATCACTATTTTTAGTTTCAGCCTGCATGGTTATTGATTTGTTTTTAACAAGCAGGTTTCACATTTCACTTGATGCATGTGTTTCCCCCCCGAGTGCATTAAAAAACAGCCTGAATAGGTCAAATTGAATAATAGTTCAGTCATGATCATCTTTTATGGTTCACGTCATTTCAATCGCCGGTTATTTCCAATATTCAGCAGGTTTTCTGATGTTGTTCCCCACCTGAGATAAAATCTGGGGACTGAAATACAGAGGATTCCACTCTGAATGGATGATGTAATGACAGTTAGGACCAACAGTCCTGAGTAGAGTGATTCACTTTAAATCAATAGGTGCCAAAGGTCAGTAACGGAGAGTGCATCTGAGTGAGAGTAACGTAGAGTATGGAGAGAAAGAGAGACAACAAGTGTGGGCATCCGTTCCAAAACTCAAAGCAGACAAGACTCAGTACAACATCCACAATAAATGCAAAGCTGTCTAAGGCAGTCCATCCGACCAGAGGAGACACCTGTCAACCCCAAAATATGTCTAATAGCTGCAGAGTGGACCATCCCCTGCAGCAGCTGCAGCTAACTTAAAGGTATACTCCTACTCAACTAACAGCCTAGGCGTACAAAATGCATTCCACCCAAAATGCAGCATATCAATTAAAAGATATCATTTTATTATTTGGTCAAGTTTCAATACATAATTCAGACGTAAACATGCCAAACGGAAGGGAATTCCGTGGGGAGATTTGTTTGGATTCCCCCACCTGATCGCCATTTCCCAGCAGGTTCCCATCGCTTTTGCGCCTGCAGAGAGGTTCAAGCTCTACCACAAATATAATGGAGGAAGATAGCCCATAACCAGTAAGTATGGCTGAGTGATTCTATGAGTTCATAACACAACAATAAGGACATATTCAACTTGCATTGCCCGCTTCACCAATTAGTAGAACATAGAAACCTGGGAAAGCCTTTGTCACGCGTGACGTCACAGAATTTGAAAATGGCCCGTTGTTTACTTCAGAGTATTCGCCCCTTGGGATTAAAATCGGAATTGTTTTCTGTATTCCGCAGTGCTACGAATATGATTGTTATATCAGGTTGTAGAATAGCATTCGTCCTACTGAATAAAAATATCGTGGTTACTTTCAAAATTCTTCACACGCCTTGAGAAGGAATACACTGAGTGGGAGTAAACCTTTAAACACGTCTGCGGCCAGTAATGCACTCGACAAAACTTGAACTGGGGCATCAACAGCTTCATTGACAAAATCAATGAAATGATTAGCTAGCTAGATAAGTTGTTGTTGGAGTAAACTGGGCCTGTTTCACTGTCTTGATGATGTTAGCTGAGCATTTTTACTAGCGTTAGCCAACACACAGCTACTGACTCTGTCTGAAATTCTTCACCAATATGCTGTTTAGTACTTTTAACATTAACAATAATAGATGAATTGCATACATTTACAGGGAAATATTACAGTATTCAATCACTGTGGTAGAGACAACAACATAACAGACAGGTGATGGTGCGGTTTCGTTTTTCCATTTTTGTAATTAAAGAGGCAACGTATGGAAAAAAAACCAGACTGCTCGTCTGTGGTTAAAGCTGTGGTTCTGAATAACCTACACAGACACTGCTTCTACATGCCTGGTCCCATGACAGTAACATATCTATACATTAGAAAATGTGGTGGTGAGTGTGTGTGTTGTCTCACCGCAGCATGAAGACACAGGGGAGATCTGTAGCGGGTACGAGTGGGAGGAGCTAACAGTCTGATCTTCGTTCTCAGTGATCACTTCGATTGTCTGACAGACGAATGGCAGCTGCTCGTTGGTGATCACATGGTCTTCTTCTGAACTGTGAATGGCTGTGATTGGACAGACAGAATATGTTATGACAAGCAAGAGTTTCCCTCTGTAAAACTGTTCGTCCTGGTGATGAGTGTATTTTCACCAGGGCTCTGCTCTGCTGTGTTAGCGCTCTGCTGTGTTAGCGCTCTGCTGTGTTAGCGCTCCGTGGAGAGCTGCCTTTCTGCTTCATCGTGAGCTCAAGGGAAAGACATCGCTGTCTACAACATTGAACGGGCACAGGAACAGAGAACTGAGATATTTTCTTCACCAAAGAGTTGGTTTAGGTTGTTTAATGTTGCAGCGTGTTTGTCGGCCGGTCTCGTCTGTTATCGCTGCTCCACTAAGGTTAGTCTCTAGATCATGATGTATTAAGTTAACGATATACCTCTCGTTTGTCTCTCAAAGGTAATTATTGTTTATTAAATCAAAACATGCTCCCAACTGCTCGCCTTCTCTGAAGACGAGTTATATGATAACTCTAGCCTGTGCACGCTCTACAGTGTCCAGGTGATGCACTACCCTCACAAATGAGTTCCACCTTTTCTTCATTCCATCAACATCACATTAACCAACATTCAGAGAAAGGATTTTCCCAAAGGCAGGCGGCCAGCTTAGGCTGGGCAGGCTGGCAACACACCGTGAAGGCTGGACACATGAAGTCAGTGGGATGAAAGTAAATGATTTAAGGATAAAAAATATATATATATATGAAGTGTGTGACAACATCTGCCAAGACAGACAGACAGAAAGTCTGTAAGAAGTAAATCACTAAATAAAGAGTCATGATTTATTTTCAATCTATTTGTACACTATTAAAGAATGTAACTACTCAATATTCATAAACTCAAACTGGTTGCATAGCAAAGTATTAAACTGTAATTACTCTGAAAGGGTGGAAAACATACCTCCTACCAGTATATGGCAACAGTCAGAAGATACTTCATGCATTAGGGATATATTTAGAACTGTGCTGTATATGTTCATGTCAACAATCAGACTCGCACAAACAAAATATAATTAGCAATATGTCTTGAACTCAACAGCAACACAATAATAAAAGGATGGCTGATATAATACCTGAGGCATGGTCCATCACTGAACGCTCTACTGTCTCCTGCTTGATCACTTCCTGTTTGCTTGTTTCCTGTTTGGTGTAATCAATGGGTTCATTAGGATGAGTCCTGTCTGGAGACGGCAAAGCTGCCTGATGGGGAAAAAAAGAAACACATAGATCTATGATTATGGATGACCAATATAGTCACTTGTGCATGCAGCATTACTTCATTCAGACTTCTAAAATACAGAATTAGTTTGAGTCATATACACACAACAAACCTCACCTGATCATTTATACATAGTATCGTCAATATACTAACTTCACTATAGTGCTACTGTGCTAAAGAGAAACTCTAAAGACAGCTGGGAGGTGGCGATGCAGAGCAGTGCAAGTGTTGAGCAATAAAAATCTAAAAATGTCAGGGAGGTTTAAAGCTGCAGACACGCAACACCAATATGAAACAACAAGCAGTGACAAAGCCCTGCTTGTGACGGGGCCTAAAATGTTGCAGGTATACTCTGCGCCTACCGGAGAGGAGATAACTCCTCACCAGTAGGTGGCAGTAGTTTGTGTTTGGCAGTCAAAAAGCGAAACCAGAAGACCTCAGATTGCACCTATCAAAGGAGAGTTAAGATAAAGCAGCCTTTGCCTGCCATTGCCACATCAGTTGGTCTTCAGTAGCTTTATTCCAGATGGCCATATTGTTGTGAAAATATCTGTGTATTGGAATAATTCTGTGTGCCCTCTTGACTGTAGTATTTTTCTCACTTTCATTTGTTTTCTCGTGCACAGATTGATTTCTCTCACTGACGGGCTCCACCACCGACTCAAAAGCTACCAACAAGGTCCGACTAGTGCTAGCGGTGCGGAATACACACCAAAATCAACAACCAAACACACAAGCCGACGGGACGACATTAGCTGAAGGCTGACCTTCGGCCTCTTGAGTCGGGGTCCCAAAAAGGTCTATTCTAAGACTGCACAGTATAGAAAGACGACATCTGGAGCATTTCAGACACGTAAACCCCAAACAGATACGGATACTGAACGGATAGGTACTAAAATGATACTGTTCCCTATTGGGTAGTACCTAAATGTTAATAAGCGCCTGGTATTTATGTAGCTTTAATTAATTTATATACAATAGTCATATTTATTCATATACAGTAGCTAGGATTTTAAATTTCCTAACCATCACCTAATGATGACGACACTGCAGCCGTCATGTGATTATGTTTGATGTCAGTTATTTTAGGCATGCTTGGTAGCAAATAGCTAGCATAACAGTGTAATTATGGAGGGGAGGGACATTGGCAGGGCATGTTCTGTGTGTGTGTATGCAAGTGGGTGGGTGTGTTTTCCATGTTGTCTATTGAAAATATTTGAAGGCGGTCACACTAAAATCAGTGGATTTATATTGGGGACATCGGGGGGTGGGTGAGGCCACCAAGTTAGTTTATCGGCTGTGAATGGCATCGTAAAAATAATAGAAATATATGGAAATAGCTAGAAAGACGACACCAGGAAAACCATTCTCTTCCATGTACGGCATGAGCTCCTCTCTTGCACCTTGTGTTTTACATAGCAGTATTTTAGTCACGCAAAGTTTTCTGTTCAAGCCGCAGGGTTCACTTTTTCATTGATTACACTAGCAGCACTAGAGAGGAGCATGTGCAACGACAGACAATATGACAACAACGGTTTGGCTGCACGATGTATTTCAAGCATTGTGTCGCTGTGTGATCGGCCTGAAGTTTGGAGTTAGTGTGAAATATCCTGACAACCAGAGACGAATAATATTGTAGTTCTTATGACTGTGCATATTTTCACCTTCAGGAAGATGATCACTGCCCTTATGACTTTTACCAACAAACAAAAAAGCAACAATATAGAATGTTTTCAAATCTAAATGTATGTTTCAAAATGAAAATAGAAGAATGAAAAAAACGGAGTATTTAAGTATTCTCAAATATATTTTAAATTATATTTAAAATGAGTATGTTATGAGTGGAGAACGCCCAACAGAGCTGCAACGAAGACCCTTGTCTACGACGCTATTGTTTGTAACACCCAACTAAATAACGGTGGACTAATGCCGCTGTGGTGTGCGATTCTAAATAGCAATTCCACGTTCCACGAGCAGAGGAGAAGTGATGTACAGCACAGCAGCATCGGCCTCTGGTGTGACATTTTACATACGAGTCAGTAAACACTTTGTAAACAATAAAACAACATGGCAACAGCAATCATTTACCTTCCCTGTTACACGGGGGTTGCTCTTGTTCTCTGTTCGGAGGGTACGGAGCTCCCGCTGTTGAAGATATGTATAGTTGAGAGATACCGATACAGACACAAATAGGAAGGCGGAACCACACAGATCCCCTACTATGCCTTCATAGTGTTTACACAGAACAGCGAGGTGGAATAAAGGTGCACCAGTCCCGTCTTCAACAGGCTGTGTAAAAAGGGGCTAAAGAAGGAAATTTCATCATCCCACTATTCATTTACCAGAGGAGATGGCAGCTACTGGTTTTTACTTGTGCATTGATTGGAGAGACGGAGCCAGATGGGGGAGCTATGCTTGGTCACTGCACCTCCTCTGGTGTCACGTGGGAACCGGAGTCACGGTTCACTGCACATGTTAGATTCTCTGGATACGGAGTAAGAGTTCCAGACATCTTTGGCCTGACATTTCTCAGCAAATATTTCTGTGACGCCTCACATGTCAAACTAGCCAAGGCAATTAATTGCAAGCTGAAATAAAATGTTGAATGTGTTTAAAGAGTTAAATCATGAGTGATTAACCTCCGTAAGTGCTTTAAATAACTTGAGTGAGTTATCATGTGAACGTGATGTGTTTCATGTGTTAATAAAGGCCTTTTACATCTTTATGTGCCTCTTTACTTCCTTTGGGCCTTCCCTCCTTGTCCATCTTCTTCTTCCCTAAAGACACATAAAGACCAAAACACACACCTTTCAGAAATTGACTTAAAAGCCACAATATATGTAATAAGTGTTTTAATACAATAATAAATATTAAATTTCGATGGCAAGAGAAACAGGTCAAATCTTTAAAGCTCTTAACCACAACAAGCTGGGGGTCAACATCAGCGCTCACCTTTCTTCAGGCTTCTCTCTGAGGAGGAGAGCATCTTATATACTCTGAATGCATTAGTTCCCTTTTTGATGCTCTTATCCTTCACCTCCTCGATGTCTGGCAGGCTGTTCATGGCACAGCGGAAGTTAGCCTTCCACGTCTTGGGATCTGGACGGTCTGTGCCTGGCTGGTATTTACCTACACGTACATAGAAACAGAAACTCTCACAACACTGACCGAGAGGTTATGTCAAAAAAATCACATGGTTAATTATCAATCAATCATGATTTTGATCATTCATGAATTGGTTTGTATTTGCTCACTATTCTACTAGAGGTGAGACAGAAGTAGAAAAAAAAACCTCTTCTTGTTACAGTATGTGCATTTGTTGGGTTTGACACCATACATTTTTATTGTTTTTTCTGTTCAACAGTTTTAAATTGGAAAAGTTCTCCACAAATACAATTAGAATGATTTAGTTTTACTAGAGCTAGATGAAAGCATCTTCCTTCTAAACAATTCAAATATAGTTATATTTTAAGTCTATATTAATAGTTCGGTCTGTGGATTTTCAGGCTATGAAAATTAAGTCCTAAATACACATAAAACTGCAGATGTAGTTGATTTTTGGTCATCAAATAAAGTACTGCAGGTGAATATTGTATTGTATTGTAATAATGGTTGATTTCATCTGCACTTAAAATGCCAGAACTGAAAATAACTTTCTGGAATAAAAAAGAAACCATTGTGATTTCTGACTTTAATATGTAATACAAATCAAAGCGTCTTTCTTTTGGACAAAGAACTATGATGGCGTCAGGTAGGCATAAAAATGAAAGCCACTGAAAAGGAGAACCAGTGACAGTCTAGTGTAGATCTGAGTATTACCAGTATGTATGGCCCATCTCATGAAGAGGGGAGCATCTTTCTCCAGGTCCCAGCCGTGACGTGCTGCATGCATCCATGGGATCTGGAAGATCCTCTTTTCCTAAAGACATTAACATTTTTAAGCTCTTGAACAATAAACTTAGTGAGTATCAATCAATCAGGTAAACTTTCTCAGCAAATAGCAGCGACATGAAAGTTGGTCAGTACACCTGTCTGTGTCTTGCAGCCACTTCCAGGGCTGAGTTCTGAGACTTACATGAGAATGAAATACATCTGTTTATTACAACTGACAAACGCTAACGGGAAACAGTGCTTACAAACTTCAGCTCAGAAAACAAAACCCCGCTGTGCACAAAAATGTGTTCATGTGCACAAAATGAAAACTCACTGTTTCCAGCAGCAAACCTGGGAATCAGACCAGTGAATGACGACACTCCTCACAGGCACACAACACACACACAACAATCATTATCCAGTCTCCCAGTCAAGATTTAGTTACAACTCTGGACTCATGCAAGATGGAAAGACAAAAGGGCTCCACAGTGATCTTTACAACTTACCAATTGCTATTTTTGATCTAGCCTCTTAATTTTACTCTGTGTGTGTCAGATTGATGCATCTGGCATCAAAATGTGCTAAATGTTCATCTGGTGGACCGAGAAGTTCTATGGTCCATCTACCTTAAACTTAATCTCACAAACTCCTGTAGGAAATATTGGAGCCAGTATTTATTTATTTATTGCAAGTCCAGTCATTATATATAAATATTGAATATTATGGCACATTTCAGATTTTCCCTGCATGGTGTAAGCCTCTTGAAATTGCAATATATCCAAATCCCAGGAGCTGCAACTTTGTGATGAAGGTAAAACATTTGTCACAGTATATTCTAAATGAAGCATTGTGGTGCTGCAGAGATGCCCCAGTCTACAAATGAAAGTCTCCAGATGTAAGGGGACATGCTTGTTTGGTTCAGACACTAGCCAAAATCAGATCATCATTCTTAAATGCATACATTACCACTTCCAATAAACTCGTGTCTCATTATGCAATCACAATACATCAAAATAATCACAATATGATTTGGTTTTAAATATTGCTCAGCCCCTGTATGTATGTATGTATGCATCAGTGCGCACTTACTTCGTTAACCCATTTGAGCCCTGGTATCTGACAGGAGTTGATCTGTTCCTCCAGCCACGGCCGCATCCTCATTCTTTCTACTGGCATTCTGTGACACGCTGTTTACTCTGCCAACCAATGTGAGAGCAGGAGATAAACGTAGGGCCAACTAAATCTTTGTGAGCAAAATAAAAGAGACCGATCAATTCATGTTGTACAGAACAGCCGTCATAAAACACTGCTGACAATAAAACTCAAATCCTGTTTGTAACAAAAGCCATGTAATCTGCTCTGTAAACTCCACCTTCACCTTCTTTGACTCAGTCAATTAAAATTGACAGACATGTTTATTTTAGAGGTTAGGGAAAGCGACTGAACTAAAAGAAGATACTGAATATAGTCAGTGGGAGCTATCATCAACCATCCCACCGCATTTAAGAGATATAAGTGTAGGGTTCTGATGGCTGCAGCTTGATGTGATTTAAGTCCAGTGGGCCGTGCACAGCACAGTGAGCCAACACACTGCCTCCTGACGGGACAGTGAGCTCCGGAGCAGGTCAAACAGGGTTACATGGCTCAGTATCAAACACATATCCTTTGTGAGCCACAGGTAAGAAACTTCAAGCTGCATCCTGCTAATTGCTCAGTGAAACCCTGTATTCAGCCCATGCATGTTGGCTGCAGTGCAACATTATATGGTCTATATCACTATGGGGTGAAAAGGAGGAAGTATAAATAATTGACTGAGTGGTAGTTCAATATGTTGAATCAGAAGTTTACATGGTTATATTTGTGAAAACATTTGCAATTAAGTTTATGATTAAAATGCAAAAAAAAAGGAAAATCGTGTGGTTAAGCCATTAATTTAACCTAGTGTCAGACCAACGTTACTAAGTAAACACTTTGGTCCAAAAAGGCAAAAAAAAACTCCAGCAACACTTGCAGTATTAGGAACAACTTTATCATTAGACCAACTAACTACAACACTATGAAATGTGTTTTAGAAAATGAGTGTCATCTAGATTGGTTCATTAAAAATAAGTATTTTGTACCAGCAGCTATGCTGCATGAATAATATGAGTAAAGAATATTTAGAATATATAAATCCTGTCATTACTCACAGAATCTAAAGATGAATTTGTTGTTTACAAATAGAATGCAAGTTTAAGTATGTTACGATTTTCAAGACTATTCTGAAATAACTGGCCCTGCTTACTGACAACCAGTTAAATATGTATACAGTTGGAAACTATTCAATCCCATTGTATATTAGGTTTATTCGCAGAATGTACTATTTATCAGCTGTTTACAATCACCAGATCAAACAAGAACAGTTTAGATTGCTCAGTACAACAAGTTTTTTCCCCCACATTTAATACGAAATGCTACTTTTAAAGACTAAGGCCTAAATTTACATAAGGGCTCTATGCTTGAACTCCAACACCTTCACCACTGCTGACCCAAAGGCACAAGAAAAATCAGCTCCAGTATCTCAAAACCATCTAGTATAAGAAACAGAAGTTTTGGGATGCTGTTCTGTGGAGCCATGAAACAAAACTAACTTTTTGGCCCTATGGATCATCGTTATGTCTGGCGGAGGAAGAATGAAGCGTATGCTGAACAGAGCACCCTGCCTACAGTGAGGCATGGTGGCGTCTCGGTGATGCTCTGGAGCAGCTTTGCTTCCTCCGACACTGGAAACCTGCAGCATGTAGAGAGTAAGTTGGATTCCCATCAAGTATCAGGAAATCTTGGTAGAAACGTGGCCATCATTGAATATTCCAAAAGGACAAAGAGACATCTCTTTGTCTCTCTTCCCAAACAGACATCTAAGTCCACCAAGACTTGGTTTCAGAAGAAGTCCTGGAACATTTTAGACTGGTTGTCACACTCGCCTGACTTGAATCCCATAGAAAATCTCTGGTGGGACCCTGGAATATTTCAGAACTGGAGACCTTTGTCCACAAGGAATGGTTTAAGATTCCTTAGGAATGCTGCAAGAAGCCAGTGTCTGGATATGCATCACATTTGCAGCAGGTCATAGCAGCGAAAGGGTCTCCACAAAGAACTAGACGTGGTTGTCATTGTGGGGTTGAATCATTTTGAGATTGCAGTCTTCGGTAAAAGAAAGAAAAACACTTTTATACCTGTTGTATTGTGATATTTTAAGTGTTCTTGTGCTATTCGGCTATTGCAAACAGTTTAATTTAAATAGTACATTTTGTCAATAACACTAATATAGAAGCCACATTTTGCGTTGCATAACAGTTTGAGTTACCTGTAATGTAGTTGACATAACATGCATCTTAAAGTCATCTGATTTACTAACATATGCACGGACGCCTGAACACAACGAAATATTGTTCACTAGTCAGTCCATTTCTCCTCACATAACCAGTTTAACCACGATGCATTTATGACCCTGCGTACTTGACGTAATTTCGAAAAACAAAAACGGTGTCTTTAATGCTACATGTCAAATAGTATATATAAATATAATTGTATATATATAGTAATATGTCATGCTGTAACTGTGTAACCTGTGACTTTGGTTAATGTTAGTAACAGGTTTGTTTGGGACTAAAGTTTGGTTTAGCAATAGGGATCAGGTCAAGTCAACAGCGGTCTATTTGTCTTTTGTTAGCGTGCTGACCACAACAACAACAGAGTCAAAAGTGAAAATAAATGCGATACCGAGTCAACAAACGCACAGGAAAAACTACAGTATTACTTTCACTTACACTGCGAGCTACAGATCAGTCACGTCGTCCTGTCGGAAGCCAGTGAGCCGTCAGCGCAAGTCAACAGCGTTAATATGCGGAAATCAAATGTTACCTGTTCAGTTTGGACGGCCTGTAGCTTCACGAGCCTCCTGTCACAATGACACGCGCAGCCGAAGTTGGACAACTTAATGTATCTGAGGTTTAAAATGAAAAGTGTGGTTTTCGTTTATTTCTGTTCCTGAGTCCAGACCGAAAGCAAAACAACGACTGATTCGGGAAGTGGAGGCTCGAGCTGGAAATCCCCCTCCTCCTCTCGTGCTCTTGCTTTGGGTCGAGCTCGAGCAGCGTCGCGGAAGTCTCTTGGCCGCGTGCGCGCTCCCCAGGAGAAAGCCGTAAATGAAGAGGACTCACTCTGCTCTTATTTCATTACATGGTTCAAGGAAGGCCGACACAGACCTCTAATACTTTAGTTAGAACAGTATGCGTTTATATCAGTGTAAATGCACCAGTGTTTGCAAGAAGGCTGTTTTTCATCTGTTGTCTCTGGATAAAGAACAATTCAAAACAATCTAAAAAATCTGAATCTGAATCTTTTGATCATCTGATCAAAAAAGACAATTCTGCTCGTCATCAGTCATTCTCTAAAGTTGATCAAATTTTATTTGCCTTTACTTATAATTAAGTTTCATATTAATTTAGTTTTTTATTTAGTTTTCATATTAGAAAAGATGAAGATAGGAATAGTGTGTGTGTGTGTGTGTAGGATTTTAAGTGATTTATTATTGCCAATTATGTAGTAGCTTTCAGTACTAATTTATGCAATTTGAACTATTATTATTATTATTATTATTATTATTATTATTTGGAAATCTGACAGATACATGTCTTGAAATGTCCCATCTCTTAATGTTTAAGACAATGAAAGAAAAAGAATTCCTGGATTGGCATCTTGATGAGGATCCACCTCAAAATCGAATCCACTCCTTCCCTTTCCGAGGGCCACCTCTCTACAAAATGTCATTGAGATCCATGCAGAGATATTCTACCAGTCTGCTTGCCTGGCCCATGCTTCACCCTCCACAAAGTTTTGTGCAAATCAGTTCAGTATGTCCTATCTCCCCGTGTTACAGATTTATTTATTCATTTTTATCATTATTTTTTTTATCCTGGAGCCTCCCCTCCATCCGGATCTGCTCCAAAATTTCCCCGGGGTTTATACCTGATCCATTCCCTACCCTGCAAGGACAATGTTGAATAACACATCCTCTCACAATGTTAAAGTGGAAAAACAGTGCGGGATCTGTGCCCAAAATTGAACTGGTTCCTTCTTTGCCCATGCCCCATCCTTCCATCAAGTTTTGAGAAACTCCATCCAGCAGTTTTTGCATAATCCTGATGAAAAACCAACCAACCAATGGACAGTTAAAAACACAACCCTCTTTCCAATGTAACAATACATTGGTATTTTACACTAACAAGGGTTTTTTATTGCTTTCCCCTTCACTTTTGAGACTCTTCAACACGCCTGGTGACCACATTTTGTTCATACTACTAAGTAAATATCATTAAGGAGAGAGAGGTGAAAATCACCTAAATGGTTTGCTTCTTAACTATAGACGATCTTCGAGCTGGATTTCATTTTCACTTCCTCTAGGCTATCGCCTTCCTCCCGCCTCCCCTCCCCCCTCACCCCACACAACCCTCTCTACGTGCTTTATGCTGGAAACGAAACTAGACTCTTTCAGCGTGTCTATGTGAGATTAAACATTCTAACTGCAGTTATCTGGAAAATGCAGATTCTCACTTATTTCCCTGTACCAGTAAAAGGCGACCAGTCCAAGAACATTTAATGAACAATTACTTAAATTATGAATTTTAATAGCGACTAATCAAAATAGGTGCATGATAAAACATTTAACTCTATCACAATAGCAAAATTTGATATTGGTAATATGTTACCAATCATGTGAATTTGTAGCATTTTGTTGGGAAATACAAAGTTATATTAAATTGATTTTCATGTATTTATATAATGTAATGTTTATAATGTATACACTGTCCCAATATTACAAACGGCTTTACTTAAGTGTCCACTTTTAGAACAGAAACACACTGATGCATGAGTAGCATGGAAGCTTTAGGCTGCAGGCTGCGTACATTTCAGATTAGTTCCAGTATGATCATAAAATGTGTCATTTCTGCCTCTTTTGCCGCCACATGGCCCTTTCCATTTACACCGAAGAGAAAACAGCTTTTACAGAATAAAGGAACAGAAAGGAGGATGTTTGAAAAGCAAACAGTTTTTTTGACAAACTGAAGACAAGTACACTGTGTCAGGAGGCAGATTTGAACAGTCATACTGTGATGTTACAGCCATCTGGACCACCGGAGATGTGCATACAGTCTAGGGTTATCTCTTTCTCACACACACACACACACACACACACACCCACACGCACACACACACACACCACTGCAGCTGAGACTGGAGAGGGTTCTGATTATGACCATCAGCTGAAATGGGCTGAAAACAAAATAGACATATAGAAGAAGAAGGACAAACCCTTATTTATCTGTATTTTAACAGTTCTATGGTTCATTTAGTACATCAGAGGTTGAATTGAGTTCCTGGAAGAGTGAATATTTGAAATACTGTTTCTCTGGCTTCCTCTAGTGGTTGTAGGCTCACATGATGCCACTTATGTACAAAAAAATATCCTCTAAAACTGTTAATAACTCATAACTGCATCACCCTCTAGCACAGACATTCCCCACAAATAAGCTTCAGATCTCAGAAGTGTTTTATACATTTGGAGTGGCAGGACTGCAGAAATTATCTCATAGTGGGAGGAAAAATCTCAAATGACGTCTCACATACCAATGTGAGAAGAAAGTAGGCTGTGGGTATTCACCTATTTCAGTTTATCAGATGTAGCCATAGCCGTTCAACAAAAGGTCACCTAGTGTAAAACCTTAGAGACTCTATGGACAAAAACACGTTTACACACTACTTCCAGGATCAATGTTTGAGCTTTTAGTAAAGACATGGTGATGTAATAGTACAAGCAGTTAAAGTTTGTTTCTTACCTCCACCAGGAAAGTTAATTTTTCATTCATATCTGTTTGTTTGGTTGGCTTGTTTGTTTGTCAGCAGGACTATCCAAAAACCTAAAGGGTGAATTTCCATGAACATTGGTGGAAGGATGGGGCATTGGCCAGAAAGAACTCATTAAAGTTTAGTGCGGATCAGGATAAAGGGATGGATCCAGGACAGTTTTTTTATGTTGTGAGATAAGATATTTACAACTTTTTCCCTAATTATGGAAAAACTTCTGAACCAATTTCCACAAGTTAAACATGACACATGTAGGCGTTGTTCAGCCTTGGCAAAGGAATGCACTGTACAGAGTGACATTATTGTTTTTTTGGGGTTTGTTTTTGACCTATTTTGACTTTCTTGCATGGACTCACATTTGTGTCAAAATCCTGAGTTAGCAGTCCAACATTGCAAACACAGAAAAAAATTCACAAGCATGAGTTATATTTTGTGAAAAAAATGTCATAACTTGCTCAAATGAATGTTTTGGTTTCATTCTTAACCAAATATAATTAATTTCAGTGTTCACCATTATCCACATACAGTGCACAATGATAACCTCCTGAATACTATAACTCTCCTAGAGACCAATTACAATCCGATCACAAACAAAAACAGCCAATCAGAAATGACCTACTTTATTTCTGTTTGCAGGAATCGGTAGGTTGGTGAACTTGAGAACACATAGCAGGGATCCTGCTTCATTTACAGAACACTATTTTAGGTGCATGTAAAACCTTTTGTGCTAAAACGGTAAGCTCATCATTTAGACACTGCCGTAGACCTGTAGATCATTTACCTTTTCCCTTTCTAAAAGGACAACATTGTAAAAATAAACAATTTCTTTTATTGTTTTTTTCTTCTCAACAATATAATCATACATGACATGTCTTGTATTTACCTTTATTGTCATCAAATATAAAATCTACTGTAAATGTACAGTTCTCCCATTTAGAGTATTCATTATTATCACTACTATTGTGTTGGTAAATTTACTATCAAAACACAGCTACATAAACATGAGAGTGACCAATTCCAAAAGCCTTTTGTGTTGCTTGAGGTAAACTAACCGTTAATCCTATAAATACAGAGTGTGTGAAGTCTCATTAGAATAAGTCCACATTTCCACATAGCTGCTATAGTTAGTGTGTAGTCACTGAAACACCCTTGTGAAACTGTGTCTCTGGAAATTGTCCCGACACCCTTTATGTTGAACAACAATAGATTTAAAGCTGCTTCGGGTTTTCCTAGAAAGGCTAAAACTGAAAACAACTTCTCCTTCCAGTCATATCTAAAACTAATGTCATCTATTTTCACATAGGCAACGTATGATCTTGGTATTTGGCCAACAAGAGCAGAAATCAGACACTTTTGATGTGAAATACCCACGCAGTCACTTTTGTTTAATTTTCTCACAGGTAGGTAAAAAAAACAACAGTCTTTTCTAATCTAGGCAGGAAAGTAGAATTCTTTGGTTAACATTGAGACGATACAGGGGATCTGCTTCTTGCCACCAAACCCAGGTAGGTTGGAGCAAGACTCAAAGTGCAGCGCCACCTTGCGGTTGACTCGGGTCATGATCTGCATCAGCTCCAGCTTTCCTTTATAACTATCCAACATCTCGCACAAGGACTGCATGAACCAGGAGCCGTTGGATGTGTTTCTCCATGAGTAGTAGCCTGCAGGACAGTTCACTGTGTTAACGCTCTGACAAAGAGGAGCACACACTAACTGGAGGTATTCCCATTTCATGGTGAAAAACATAACGGATGTCAGATTTCCTCATGTCGTGTAATGAATATGATGCAGTTCTGTGACAGGGCGGAAAGTCTACCACTATTAGTTACCTGGAGCAGTGGAGTAAGCGTACAGGAAATCTGCCTCCACAGGAATCCTCTCTGATGTTTGTGCAGGTACACTGTCCTCCTCAATGAGAGTGCCACCATCCAGTGCTGTACCGCGGCACGCCTAGAAGGGACAGGAAAAGCAGAGGGCAGCGGAAGCGTCACTGCTAGAGTCCGACTCATGTCCTTTTTATGGCCACATTGTTTAGACAGCAAATATATTTGTGTCCATCAGAGCACCCATGAATTGGTGTAGCGGACAGTCCGGCGGGAAAAAGAACACTTTCAATCTCTTTCTGAGTCAAATGGCCTTATCTCCATGATGATGATGCTTTTAAACAGAAAAAGACTGAATTGTTTTACAACCATGTTTTAGTTAAAGACAGACAGCAGAACTTCCGGTGAAACCCTGTTTAACCCGATTACAGATCAGCCTATCATATCCTCCCCATGCAGGAACACTGGGCTCCCTTTAAATCACCACACATACACAGACGCCCACATCAAACTGGAATCCTCTTTTCGGGCTTCTGTATATACTAAATGAATATGTTGCAGTTGTGAAAATAACTCAAATTGTATTCTTCACAGGAAGACCTTCATGTTTGTTCGATAACTTTACTCCACATATATATATATATATATATATATATATATATATATATATATATATATATATATATATATATATATATATATATATATATATATATATATATAATAAAGAAAATAATAATAATAAATAATAATAATAAAGTTAAGATAATGTGCCTCATGTAAATGGCACAGACAGCAGAGAAACACGTATCCTTTCTGCTGCTGGGTGATCTCTGCAGATAATCTAATCAACATTTGACTCATTACAGATGTATTATTTGACCCTCCCCCATCCCATCAGTTATTAATCAGAATGATCATGTTTATGATCTGGCCGGTCCGTTCTGTAGACTGCAAACCAAGCCCATTACTATTACACCCACGCAGCAGCCCTCCCTCTCCTCATCCGTTAAATCGGTGGAGGAAGAAGGTTCCCTGGCCAAGGACCACATGCCTGTCCCTCAGTGAGACGAGTGCACCTACCAATAATTAAGAGGCTAAATACAATCCCCCCCTTTGCACCTTGTCCTTTACTTTGTGTCCAGATTGTGCTGCATGTAACTAGCCAAAGAGTTGGAAATGCCCTAATTGCACTTGCACCATGGACTTTGGACCAAGCGCTACAGGTGAATTGAACTGATCACATCTCTGTTGACAACAGCCCATTTTGACTTTTGCACTTGCATAAAATTTTCAACTTGTTTTATTCAAACCTTTGCACAGGGAAAAAACACATGGTAAAAGCATAAAACGTGACGGTTGAGTTAATATTTCACACATTCCTGCACTTTAAAACTTTACTGTACATATTTCATAATATGCTTTTGTAACAGCGTAGATCTGTATCACCACACTAACTCCCCTTCACACTGGTAGTGGTTTCACATGCTCGTTTGTTGTGAGCTTCAGCTTTGATTGGTGTGATGGTGCACAGGTGTGTCTCCTCCTCTAGGAGGTTATTTAAGTGCCTCATGGTCACCACTGCTGTCCTCTCATTCTGCTGTTTCTCTGTGTGCAGGTATGTGGAATGCATGTTTAAATGTAGAACGTGGCTCTTATTTATGATGTGTTCTGTATTGTGAAAAATGTCCACATGTGTGAAACCCTCTCAATCTGCTGTTGTTTCTCTGTGTGCAGGCCAGGCTCCGCTGCATGTGTCGCAGCCTTAAGGCAGAGTTGGGCTTCCCAAAGGCTGAAGTGGATGCCGGCCTTTATCTTAGTGATGGTGTGGACAACACTGCCATCAGTGGAGCGCTAGAGTGAGACTGTGGAAGCAACCAACTCGCAGTGCAGCGGCCTGGACCTGAGACTCCTCTGCTCTAAGAGTTAGGGGAATCACTTTTCCCTCCTTTTAATGAACTCTGAAAAGGAGTGATTTTTTATAGCTATTCCCCAGAAGTCAGTCCAGCTATTTTAGTGTACTTTTATGCAATAAATTGTATCTTAAACCATTTACCACTGCCCTTACTGATACTGGTTGGTCAATATTCTAACCTGGCTGTTACACTTTCATACTTTTATTGTTAGTTTTTTATTTTCAATTTAACTTTTGCAGTCTTTGCTCTTTATTGTTTGTATTTTCTCTACTGTTAGGCAACAAGTAGGTTCTTAGTTGTAGAATAGAAACTCCTAGCAGGCTGCTAAGTCCCTCAATTTGTCCTGAATGGCAGCTAGCTACAGGCAGACACACTGCAAGTGATGGCACAAGATGAACAAGTCTGTTTGAGGAAACGTGGGTACATGTTACTGACCTGTATGAAGAAGAGTTTCGGTTTGCCAACCAGAGTGGTGCAGCGATCTCCTTTAAAGTATTTTGTCAGGTTTTCAAACTTTTCTGGTCCATCAGTTCCGTATATCACCCCCTCATCTCCATGACTTAGTAACACACATGCAAATGATGCACTATTACTGTGGTCCTCCTTGGATACTAGAAACAAGAAGGTAGACAATAGGCAGAGTTGTATATCCGATCTACATTTTCCCCTCCTTATAATTACTGGGCAACACATGTTGACAGTGCCTGATATTTTAGCATGTAGCAGTTTTACTTCTCACAATGCAGGAACATATCCTAAAGCAGTGTGGATGCTGTGGAAAACAAAAAAAACACAGTTCAAACTGAAAAACTGCATCACCTTTTCTTTAAATGACACTGTAATAGTTTGGGAACTGAGGACAGTAATTGTTGAGGTTTTGAAAATGAAATTCTTTCCCATTCTTGGCTGATATATTTGACTTTAGTAGCTCAACAGTCAGGAGTCTCCATTGTTGTCTTATGTGCTTCATAATGCACCATATATTTTCAATAGGAAACAGGTCTGGACAGCAGGCAGGAGAGTCTAGTACCAACTAGTGTTCATTTTGTCAGCTATCTTTGATTTCAGTCTTAGCCCTGTGTCAAATGTCCTCCTTAGTTTTTATTTACTCAACATTATCCTATTTTATTAGTCAAGTTTTAGTCAACTAAAAGTCTGGGCATTTTAGAAAAGCGTTGACGTTTTAATCTTTTCTAAGACAAGTTATTAAGATTTCAGTGAATCTAGCTGAGCCAAAACCAATGATTGATGATTGTGATGTCAGTTTAAGGAATACATCCATATGTATCCATGTCTGGCTCCAGACCTGTGAGCTGGGCTTCTTACCCATTTAAAGTGTGACAATAGATCGAGATCATTTCTGCCCCCAGACCTCTAATCATTGGCTTTACCAGATAAAACTGCGAGACTCTGAGAGCCAGCTATCCTTTCTTTCGCTCCTATACCCAGGTCGGATAACAGATTTGCATGTCAGGACCACCAGTCTCCTCCGGCTTCACCCTGCCCAGGCATAGTTCACCATCTTTCAGGTGCAATCGCAGTCGCTAACACACTTTTTCAAGATGGCGCCGAACTAGCGGCAGCCTGTTACAGCAGCTCTCGCTCACTAACAATGCAAATGTCCCCATTGTGGAGCTAATAAAGGACTATCTTTTCTTATCCAAACAGTTGTCAGTAAACACAGCTCAGGCCATATATCAACTACATCTAGACACACTGCTGACCTCTCTGGACTAGATCTGGTACATACAGGTTTAGGAGCAACATATGCTACCATCCAGACGACATCTTTATGAGGGACGTTCCTGATCATTCTACCAAGACAATGAAGCCACACTCTGCTGCCTTACAACAGCATGGCTTCAGAGTAAAAGAGTCCAGGTATTAGAGTCCAGAGCTGTCCCCCATTGACAATGGAGACCTCGGACTAATGAACAACTGAAGTCTTATATCAAGAAAGAATGGGACAGAATTCCACATTAAAACTCATCTCTTCTCAAACACTGAGTGTTGTTAAAAGTAATGGTGATGAAACACAATGCTAGACATGACCCTGTCCGAAGCTTTTAGAAACATGTTGCAGATTATCAAATTCAGGATGAGTGTACTGCATATTTATAAAAAAAACAACAATAAAGTTTATGAGTTTGAACATCAAACATCGTGTCTTTGTACTGTGTTCAATTGCATTTACTTTAAAAAGAAAATCATTGCTTTTTGATTTTATTGACAGTTTGGATAATGTCTCAGCTTTTTTGGAATTGGGGTTGTAGTCTTGGAAAAAAAGATGAATGAACATTTTTCATCGTAGTTGTTGTTAATGAAATTAAGATTAGCCACCTAGCATTAGCTGTGGGCTCCTGTGGCAATGCAGTCCGTACAAACACAGCAAATTCCACAGGATAATTGATTACTGGGTACCAAAATTGGACCCTCTCATTAAAGCCTTAATATGACCATGAAGAGCCACACTGCTAACCCTAAATAAAAGAAAAACTGTAGTTTCTTTTACCGCTTAACATCAGTTGAGTCATCTGTGCCATGGTCTGATCATTGGTAAATCTAATCTTATAACCCAGAGCAGAGAAGGTCCTCACAGCGTCAGCCGCATCAACATCCGTCCCATTACGAGGATTCATTTCTAAAGGGACACAGAAAAACACACATGGAAATGCAGAAGACTCTCAATGTCAGCATCAACAGTATAGCAGAAAGAGCAGGGTGTGGGCCCTCAAGCACTGTGTCTAAAATTCCTGCAACGTTATCTGACCTCATACTTCCTGTTTGGTAACAGTCCTTTCGGTAAACTTCAAGATGGACAAACAGAGGAGGAAAACACAGCATGGCTACGCTCTCGCTATGTCAAACCTTCATGATAATTGCACCTTTGTGACGATGGCTCTGCTATATCATTATAACATTCCTCAGAACTAGGTCTTAGTTACACTCCTCCCATCTCTTCTCTGTAAACATACCATCTCTGCATTGGCGGGGCTTAACGCTCAACATTGAAAATGGTGGAAACGGGAATATAAGAAATGTGGACAACATGATTACCATTTTTTTACTGCATTATATAAAAATCATACATGACTACTGGTCACTACTGGTTACTAAAATAAAGGAAACGCATTGACACACATAAGAATAGTTTGATGTCTACATTATGGAATTTACTGAACATGAAATAGACAGGTTTGTGTGACTTTTTACATCCAACAAGAAGGTTACGCCTTCCCCCGTCCATCTGTTTGTTTGTTTGTTTGTCTGTCTGTCAGCAGGATAACACAAAAACTACAGGATAGATTTCCACATAACTTCCACCAGGAGAGAGCCCATTCAATTTTGGTGCAGATCTGGCTAAAGGGCCAGATATAGATTTTTTTTTTTCTGAGAGGCATTTTTCTACATTTTCCCAAATTACACAAAAACTACTGAACCCATTTCCACTAAACGTTATGGAGGAAATGGAGGGGTAGGGCTAAACAGACATGTACAGGGTTTGGCCCTTGTGGAGGTATGCGCTCTACTGACTGCCGTTCTAGTTGAATGAGTGTGTTTACGTGTGCTACGGTGGAAGTTCTTATTGTTGATTATCACACAGGTTCCGATGGAGGGGTAGTCCATCTTGTAGCGGTAGGGGTCAAAGTCTGCTTTACTGCTGCTGCTGCTGCCAGTGTCCATGTCATCGGCAGTACGTTTGGACTCTTTACTCTTCCTGAAGATTCACACACACACACACACACACACACACACACACACACACACACACACACACACACACACACACACACACACACACACACACACACACACACACACACACACACACACACACACACACACACAACTTGAGGAACTTGTTTAGAACCCTCACACTTAAAGAGACTTGTTAACATGTTCTGACAGCTCAGTGCTATCTGAACTTGAGAGGCTTGTTTCACCACAATCTGTGCCATGTAATTTAACAAATCACACACCCAATGACTTGTAGAGCATCTCAACATACAGAGTAATGTAATAAAGCAGCTGCAGTGGGATTATAAATGTTCAAACAACTGAATCAAAATGTGGGTTTTTTTTTTCTATTTCGTGCAATTTAGCATTGTGATATCTGTGGCATATACACATTCAGCCTTTTGGAAATTAAACTTCTACCCTGTTGAAAGAGTGTGTGCCAGTGTTTTAGCAGCTACACTGTGGTAAAACCAATCAGAAAAGTAATAAAAGTAAGACTGCTACCAGATTTGATTTGTGGGAAATTACAGGAGGATCGAAATTATTATTTGCTCAATAATAAAAGAAAATGAATACCTCAGAAAGATAACATAAATAGTGAAATTGGCACAAAGTAAATGGTGGCTATCAATCCTTTACTATTGATCTGTTTTCTTGGCCATCAGATACAATATGTATGAATAGTGATCAATGCTTAAACCAGGTAAACTCCCACTCCCACAAAGTAACCATGATATTTTTTATTCAGTAGGACGAATGCTATTCTACAGCCCGATATAACGGTCATATTTTTAGCACTGCAGAATACAAAAAAAAATTCAGATTTTAAGCTGGTGAAGGGTGAAAAATACGAAGTAAACAATGCGCCATTTTGAAACCGCACGGTATGTCTTCCTCAAGGGCTTCCCCAGATTTCCAGGCCGAGGCCCCACACGCATGCGCAGCAGTTTTAAATCTGCGAGAACATGGAGAAGAGTAAGCGTGGACCACCTTATACTAACAGATGGTGCGAGGAAAAGGCGTCGAGTATCTGAACAAAAGAAACGGAGAGCAAAACTGGTGGCGACGGGAAGCTGCAGGGAAATGGCTGCCAGGTAGGAAATCCAAAACAAATCCACCCAAAGAATTCCCTTTCATTAGGCATGTTTTCGTTTGAATTATGTATTGAAACTTGACCAAATAATAAAATGATATTTATTAATTGATATGCCACATTTTGGGTGGAATGCATTTTGTACGCCTAGGCTGTTAGTTGAGTGGGAGTATACCTTTAAATCAATTAGGTACTAATCTGATTGACTAATTTGAGAGATTACATAATAATGCTATATATAGTGACACCGGATTGCTCTCATTTTGATCATTTAGGACTGTGTTACCCTGTTTTCAATGGACAAAGCATAGGCTTAGATTAACAACATGTGGGTAGTTCGATAGATAATTAGATTAGTCATTAGTGGACAATAATTACCTTTTTCCAAAGAGTTTCAAGCTGTCCACTGAGTCCCCACCACTCTCCACGTCAGCATCACCAAGATTCTCAGCCATCTTCCTACAAATATCAATACATAAGAGGCAATGAGATTCACACAATGAGATTTCCTTCTCCATTTCCAGGCATTCCATATCTTGCATTCTTAAAGGTAATGTAGGGCTAATTAGATGTTCAATCCCATTTAAAACAAACCTTTTCTGTTTTATCTGTGTCAGTCTTTTCTGTACAGCACTTTAATCATCCCGTCGTGTTTGTTTAAAATGTCTTGTATAAATAACCTTGACTTGACTTGACTTTTCTCAATCCAATCACTCCACACATCATCTTAACATTGTTCTTTTGTATTCAGTTGATGTTTCAGGTAGATGACTGTACATTTATACGTGTTGTCTGTATTTCTACAAATTAACAATGACAACTACAACCTGACTGATTGTTTTGAGGCTGATAAAGCTAAACATTTAGGAGTCCGATTTTAACGGCCGACAGTATTTTTTGAAACATAGACACATTACATAAACATCACTCTAAATAGGGATAGATTTGTTTTCCTCAGACAAGAAGGTAAACAAAACAGTAGTGCTGGATTATTTATTGTTTTGTAATTTAGTTACTTTGTTGCTGTTTTGAAGAATACCTCAAGCTGAACTAGTTTGAATATATCAGTGTCATTATTGCATTTGTTGATGCTTTTCTTTGGAGGTCCTGGGGAGTTTGTGCCCTGCAGGTGACTGCATGTATGGGCATGCAGCCACAGGACAAGAAGGCACTGGGAAGGGTTCATGTTGTGTATCAGAGCGAGAGAGGCAGCAGGCAGAGCCTGAACCTTACCCTCTCCCTGTACAGGATGTGTTCCAGAGGAGCCTCAGCTGACGTCTGATTTTATTTGCCACTTAGGAGAAGCACTCACAGAAAACGAAAATCTCCAGAGGCTAGTGACCCAGCCATGTCTACCTGGAACAGCCTAGAAGTAACTACTGTTTGCTGCCATTGTATTTTTATGTAAAAGGTGGTCGTCTTTGTTTAAGGGGAGGTTTCCCCATTTCCCCTCCTGGAAAACACTGTGGGAAAACCTGCTAAGTTCACAAGGACCAACCTAGTCCTTAAAGGGTTTGTTCACAATCAAATAATTATTTTCTCGCTCATTACAAGTCTTATTTTTGCGCAGATCTCACTGTCAACAGGTTTCACTCCTAGACAGGAACTATTTCTTTAGCAGAAAGTAAAACCAATGAAAACTTTTGACAGCGGTTTACCCGGAGTAACAAGGACACGGGTTCATTCTCAGTGTTTTGAGGAGCTGATATATTTTGTATGATTCAGATTTAAAGTTTATTCTAAACATTAGTTGATGCATAGATTTTTGATCAGTGTGATCCGTGATTACTGAGGAACACTATGTACAGTAAATACATGTCAGGGTCTCTAATCTTACCTTTTCTGTGCAGCTTGAAAGCTTTTAATGTAATTTCTAAATAACATATCAGTCAATATGCCTCGTTCGATTCAATAAAGTGTCGAACTGTATCCACCTACAGGAAGTAACGTCACTTCGCACAGATGACCTACATGGTGTTCCCTGGTTCAAAGCGACCAACAAATATCTACATCTTAAAAAGAAGTGGATCATAACAGACTAGTTAAGGCATTTTTGTCACCTGCATTAAGTTTTAAACACCGACGAAATTCTGCCTGAAACTAATGACCGACCCATTAGACAAGTGCTAAAAGCTGAAAGTTACGCTAGTTAGCAATTCTACTAAAGCAAACTAGCGTTAGTGTGTTATTATTATTATTATGTTACCTGATACAAGTCATTCTCAGTCAAAATAATAAGTAAATAATAATAAGTCAAAAATACACGTACCTTTTCTGTGAAACGGTGTTATGTACGGTAGTTCGGTATTGGTCGTCCAAACTACTATTACAAGGAAATGTCAAATTGCTGAGTCTCAACCAATCAGCAGCTCTGCTACCCTTGTGGGCGGGAGGAAGAATAAAATGTCAGGCGCACCTTGACCAAGAGGAGCTGCTGATTGGCTGCTTTCAGGATCGTCACGACCAATCCGTCGGCGTGCCAGCACAAGTTGAAAGAATTTAGACAGTGAATTACAATATTTGTGCACATGCACTATTGATGCATCTGTGATTGATTGTTAATAAAGAACGCAAGAAGACAAGATGCTATTTTTATTTATTTTTCAAAGTAGAAGAGCTAATTAAAATGGTTATATAAATACATAGATAAATCAATACATTTAGAAGTCCATTTCTAGTATTACTGGTGTCACTTTCTCACTAATCTGTTAGGATCTTTACTTTCACTTTTCCCAGCAAAGAATCTCTGCAGTGACAATAACCTCTATATTGTCAAGAGAGATAAAAGTATGGAGATGCTTTGTATTAAAAAAACTACTACTTTGATGTATTTTTCAAGTCTGTTCTCTCATAATAGATTTTGAGAACATACCTTCCTTCAGATCGGTAGAAAGTCGACCAAGGGAAGCAATTGAAGTTCCTGGACCACATTACAAGGGCGACACTCAGGCCAGATTTGGTCCTAACATCAGACTCGTCCAAGCTGGTTAACAGAATGGAACTCACCTCCTCTGGGTCCTCTGGGAAGACCTGACGGAGGAGGCCCATGAGAGCAAGACAGGTGGAGGAGTGCCGAAGCCATGGGAGGAGGAATTTGAGAAGGATAATCAATAAAATCCAGACCACAACGACCAAGAATTTAAATTTATTTTCTGTTTTCAGGCCTTTAAAACAACATTCTTCTCTTTCCACAGTATGCGTGCATTTGGGTGTATATGGACATTATAGCATAAGCCATTATTTCAGCTCCCTGTTCTTCACTATTTTTTCCAGTTGGCTGTTGATTCCTCTCAGCTGATGCTCTGCTGACTGAATACGCTTCGTCTCCAACAGCAGAGCCGGTAAACTGGCCGCCCCATACTGGACAGCAGGAGGAAAGGAAAAGAGGGAATACATCATCATGAGAGATTTACGAACACATCAGTGGTTCATTAAAGGTCTACTGTGTTGGATTTGGGATCATAATTATGTTTAACCACTTGAAACTAAGAATTATGTTCTTGTTATCTTAGAGTAAGCCTTTCATATCTATAGAGGGAGCAGGTATACTTCCATACCATGTTCCTACAGTGGCCCAGAATAGACAAATCAAACACTGGCTCTAGAAAAAGACCTTTATTATAAGCAGCCATGGAACGGGAGAGTGGAGGTAGGTGTTCTGCTGCTTGCAAGCTGCAACCATTCCACTAGATGCTGCTAAATCCTACACACTAGACCTTTAAAACATAGTTTGCATTGCTAGAGCTACACCTATACGTCAAATAAATAAGACATTATTATGTTCACAATTTCCATTATTTCTAAAGTCAGTATTAACATCATCAAGGTGTGTGTACCGTCTCTTTCTCTCTGGGATGTTTGCGCCGGTAGTCCAAGTATTGTCTGTTCAGCTCTCTGATGTCATGCAGGAAGGCCTGGCCTCGTCTCAGATCAGCTAATCTGAGTTGGAGTTCATCTTTCTCCTTTTGCAGCAACCGTGCCTGCCTCTCTGCCCTGACAAACATGCATGCACACACAGTGGAAAGGTCATTGTGAGTACTTGGTAGTTAACAACCTTTACAGAAAGACATAAGCCATTAAAACCGGTAATGATATTCTTTAGTTTGGAGATAGAAAAAATGACAGTAATCTTAGTTTGTGTCTCTAAACTCACCTCATCAACTCATATTTGGCATCCAACAGTCTCTGCGTCTTTTTACGTATCAAAGAACCAACCTGACACACACACACACACACAAACACACCAACAGGACAGAAGACACAATAAATACACACTGCCATCACAACATTTCATATGTAACAAGACTCTACCATCCATGCCAGCAGCTCTGTGAGGCTCCTTCACAGGTACTGTATAATGTTAAGCATGCTCACCACCATAGCTTAGCAAGTTAGCATGCTAAGATCAGTGTATTAGCACTAAACACCAAATACAGTCTGATGGGAATGTTATTAACAATTTAAAGCAACATTGCTTAACATTAAGGAAGTTGTCCAGTCCCTTGGTTTATGACCAAAGGATTGGACAACTTCCTCAACTGCTGAATCTGTCCATTATTTACATTGTATATATCTCATATACAGAGAGAGAATATTTGTAAATATTTCCCACTGTTTATATTGTAGTGTTCTTTTTTTTAAATAGATTTTTATCTATTCAGATTGCTTGTTTACGTCTACTGCTGCTGTAACGATACAAATTTCCCTGTTGTGGGACAAATAAAAGGACGCATCTTATCTTAAGTTTGACTTAATTAGATGAAAATAAGAGGACTAACTATTTAAGTTATGTGTTCATGCTGATGGGAAGCTTTCAGGGCAATCCATCCTATAGTTACTGAGACTTTTCACTCAAAACCAAACGTGAACCTCATGAGGGCATTAGAAGAACAGTCAGGGATCACTTAAGTCAGCAGGTGTCCTCCTCTGTCAACAATTGCTCATAATTTAATTACAATTGATTGAATGCTGTCAGATATTTCATGGACCAACCAACATTTCCATCCTTTGAGGAACACCACTGGTGTGCTAAAACCTGGTTGCCACAGTTACCTTGGCGTTTTCTCTTTTTAGACACCTGAACTCCTTGTAAGAATTGATCTGAAAGAGGAAACACAACAGAGAACATACATGTTTGACTGAAATACTGATCATCAGTATTGTTCACCCCTGTTCTGATGAAAATAACAAAATACATATGATCACATTTATTGTTGAATTGAGCTTATTTTTTAGAGAAAACACTTAGGAACTATTATTTCTTTGTAGCAGTTTGGTCAAATCCTGATTATAGACATTGCTGCTATTGATGCACACTACCTTCAAAACTGATTCAAAAACTCTTCTTATGTTACAACTGTTTCTCAATTTCTTACGTAAACAACAAAAAGCTTAAAGAAATGTGGTTGTAATTATGTAATAGATTCTCTAATCAGCGGCCTGTTGCTTTATGCCCTGAGAAAGTTGAGTCCACATTCTGTATTAGTTGGTGGCAATATATCATGCATTTTTTCTGATGAATTAAAAAAAAGGCAACGCCTCTAAATGCCAACTGAAAACATCTTGAAAACTACAGTCCAGCTGGTCTTATGCTTCAACTCCTCTGTATCACACATTTCATAGAATTCAGACAGACTGACCTTTTCCAAGAGTTGCTGTTTCACATTGGAGGAAAAGCAATCAATAGACTGTTTGACCGCTTCAGATTCTACAGTCTCCCTGAAAAATAAACACAAAGAACAAAGGATGTAACCACACCAAACTGTGACATTTGCTATAAAAATTATTAAAAACTGTGAATGTAAGTAGTTATTGTGTGACGGTGGAGTTATATAAAAAGGACCGATAGTATCTAGTATATTGACTAGAGGCTACAGACATCAGCAAGAGGTGTTTGTTTCTTAAATGTCTTCATTAGCTTCACGCACTGATTACTAGACAGCACTCAGTTTCCCCATGATGTCATTCCACCTAAAAGCAACAGCCCCACGATGTGACTCTATGACCATGAAAACATGTCCCTAGAATTAGGATCCACATTGGTATCATTACTAGTTTGATTATTATTCAACAAAAACTATATTTCACTAATGGTGGTTTTCTTCAGGATCTAGATCAGTAACTTCTGAATCAGCACAGTTTCAGATGCATTTTTTAGTTCAAGTCTGTATCATTATTATTCATCATCTCACAGTAGTGAATTTTCTGTGAGCCCTATAAATTTAAATATTCTGGCCCACCAGATCTGGAATATTACGTGGATCCAGATCATGCTTTGATTTGTGGTAGATCTTACTGGAATGTCATCTTGTAATTTTTGTCCAGGTATTGTCAGTATTTGTAAGTGCTCCTATCCCTTTTCTTTTCTCTTTTCTGGATCAAGGTGATGATCCGGATCACCACCAAAATGTATTAGATTGTTCGTTAGGCCATACCCTACCTCTCCAAAAAACTTCATCAAAAAACTTTTTGAGTAATCAAGATGGTTTTCAAGTTGACTTGTTATTTTAAACTTAGTTGACTTAGTTTTAGCTTTTCAAAATGAGTTTTCATTTGCAATCTGGGTTAGCTGATAATAGCACAGTACAACTATCCAATCACAGCACAGTAGGATGGGACTAGGCGGAAGACTCTTGGGGAAAAAAAGTTATGTGCAGTGTCGGTGAACATTTTTATCTTATTCAACACCACTGTCTATGATGAATAAGATGTTTGTAGATCCTCATTAGTTATTCCAACATGGTTGCAAATAGGCTACAGACACCTGTTAAGAGCATATGACTGTATGTGCATCAGAATGTGTGCATCATGTGCCGTTTTTCTGCTTTCAGAGAGGCAGGGGGAAATAAATAGTCGACAATTCCTCAATGGTGATTAAGTCATTACTTAAGTGCTTGTACCGTCATAATGAAGTGTTAGCATCATGGTTTACCTGTACTGCTCACAGAAGTCCAGGAAGGCATCCAGCACCACCTCTAACTCTGTCCTTCCATGACCACCATGTTTCTTAGTTCTCTGTTCATTAGGGTTGGCCTTTTCTGCCCCTGCAGATGCACTGCCTTCAGGTGGAACAATTAGGTTTTAGTGGCTCGAGTTTCTCAAAAGAACCATAAAAACATGTTTTAGAACTTTGCAGTGAAAATGAAAATGTCTGTTAACCCTTAACAATGTTTCCAAAAATGTCCAAAACTCAACAAGTTGTTTTGTTTAATAACCGCAGTGTAAATTAAAGTCTATGAAACCTGAGCCCAGCCAAGAAACAGTCCTCCACATAAACCACAACTTTATATCATTGCATCTTTTTGTATGTGTTAAACAAATGACACATAGTAAGATAATAAGCAAACTCTAGAGGTGCAGATTTTGTTACTTTTGAATGTAGACAGGCTAGTTGTTTCCCCTTGTCTCCAGTCTTTATGCTATGCTAGGCTTCATATTAAATGGACAGACGTGAGAGTGATATCCATATTCTAAATGTCCATGAGAAAGCGAGTAAACATAACCAGAGTTGAATAATAAAATGTGAGACTTGATTTTGAAGTATACAGTGATGTTTAACTCTCAGCTTAGCCAGAAGTCTCAACTGATACTAGTGTCATGTGCCGTATTCCCTTACCTGATGAAGACTTTCTAGATTTAGACCTGTCAGACGAAGACTTTCTGATTTTTCCCAAACTATAAACCTTGGCCTTCTTTGGACTCGGGTTCTAAATGAATGACATAAAGAAAAAGATGAATTCAACCTTAGTGAAGAATCCCAGTCTTGTCCACATTCTTGTGGATGCTAGGCTCCTGGCTACAACAGTCTGCTGAAGTTAGTCCATACCCAACTCATGTCCTCGTCCACCATCTCCTCATCAGACGACAGGACGTATTTACGCCTATGCTGGGTGGTGCCAGTGTCAGCTTCCTCCTCGAAGAAGCAAATGTAGCATAACATTAGCTGGCTAGCGTATGTCTCCTCCCCTCATTTTCTTTTCTAAAGCTGCTTTCATTATGACCTTATCAAACCAATCACGATAAACTTCCTCTCTCCTTTCTGTTCTTGGAGACATCATTCACTTCCTCACCTGTGACAGAGGGTCACTGAAGTTTCCATTTCCTGATTCACTCTCTTCCTTTTTGCCCTTCCTCCTCTTCTGATTTTCCACCGGCCTTGTCGACACAGAGACAAGTATAATTTGATAATAAGATGAAAAGGCAGACAAAAAAAGTCAATGGACAAAGAGGACAGCTTTAACAGCAGTGACTGGATATTAACAAACATTAAAAAATGATCTTTAATAGTTGTGTTTGTCTTTCTAAAAAGGGCCTGATAGTTGTCTGATAAAATCGTCTAATTTCTCAAACCAGACACCGACATAAGATTTCCCATGTAATTATTCACTTTTTTTTTCCATAACTTGTTTTAGGGGAAAGTTCTGAAAACATTTACATATGTGAGTGCCTTTGAGTACACATGGATAGTTGTATAGTGGTTGACATGATACTATGTGTATATAGGTCTAACAGTCTTCTTTATGCTTCTCAATTAAAAAAACAAAAAAAAAGAAGATCATGCTGACCTCTGTGAACAGCATATGACTTTAGACTGGAGAGAAACGCCTCTATGTAAGCTCACCTCGCTGCAGATGTCTGCCCAACACTCCTCCTCTTGGCGGGTTTCTTCCCAACCAAGCCTTTAGGCCTGCTGACTGTTGGGGTGGGCTGGTTGCCTTCCTGGAGGATGGCACTTGGTTCTGACTCCTTCCTCTCCCCATCCAGCCTTCCTCTTTCCCCTGGAGGTGCTCCATTCTTTTTCTTTGTTTCCTCATCCTTCTCGGGCCTGCTCAATGCAAACAGAATAGTTGGAGCTCACAGAGAGCAGCTTTCCTCTAGCAGCACAAGGCTGCATCCACATCACAGTACAGTGGTGTCTGTGTGGAAGACAACAGGAGCAAACAATTTCCTAAGACCTTACCTGGTTTTGACCATGCCTCCAGTACTTTTCCTTCTCCTCTTCTTCTTCACCTCCTCCTCTTCCTTCTCCTTCTCTGTCTCCTTCCTTTTCTTAGCTGCTCCATGTTGTTTTACAGTATTCTTCGATGTCTGAGGATTATCCTTTCTCCCAGCTTTTCCTTTGTTCATCTGTCCCTCCTCTGAAACATTTAAATCTTCATCCAAGGCGGTACTGTGCAGGTTTCCTAGGCAGCACAAAATTGGTGGTTTGGCCACAATAACAAGGAAATAAATATAGAAAGATACAAAGATGAGGAAATTTATTTACCAATGACACTGAAATCTGCTTGAAGAAGTGTTGGAGGTGACTCTTTTTTTTTAAACTATAAAGCGCAATGCATTATTAATTCACTTGTAACAGTATAATAGACATATATTTTATTGATTTAATTAAAGCTGAGCGATAGTTCTTCGCTCAATTTACACATACATACACATACAATTTACATATTACACACAATTTACAACATAAGGTTTTAGCAACCATAATGGTGTGTGTGTGTCTTAGGTGTCAACTGACACGAAAAAAATCAATTTGATTATTTTTAAAGGTTAAATGACGTATAGCTTTATCAGACTGTTTAATTAAAGATTCACAGAGACACAGTGGTACTGATATGGATAAAGATATAGTAGTACAACGTAAAGACTCACCATATTTTAGCTGCAGTCCCTCTAGGAAACTGGCTACGTCAACAGCTGACAGGTTGGGAGAATCCATATCATTTAAAGGTGGACCTTTCTGGATTTGATCACAACAGACAATTAAATTCCTCCTCCATAATTTATAGTCGGCCAAGTCAGCTTTATAAGTGTCTTACACATTTACAGACATGGACATCATAATACAATTTTTCATCACTTCACAAAGCAACTACTACTGTGGCCATGGACCAACTCACTTGACTCTCATATGGTGGCACTTTGAGCACTTTGGCCCCTCTGCCCTTCTTGGTACTGTGGAAAGAAAGAAGACAGGAGCACGCCATCATCACGAGTCTCCATATAACCAAATTATTCTGCATGCTGGGTCATTGTGCAGCCTCACCACTGATGTGACACGTTTTCTATTCAACCCCTGGCTTATTAATACAGCTACATTGACCACTTTTCTCTCACACATCTTGCTAAATTACAGTAGCTAACTTACTATTACTAGCTAACATTAACCTAAGGGCCGAAACTATCAGCACAAGAGTGAACATGTCTATGAAACATACACAGCTAATTTTCTTTATTGATAATGTATGATTTAAAATTACAATTATTTTCCAGCCGACAAGTAGCGTAACTTTGTCGGCAGATATAAGGTTTTGAAACGAGATGTACCAACATAAGAAAAGTTGTGAGTTTGGGTAAAGTTACAACATAATTGGTATCCTTACCTCATTTGGAAAAACCGTAGCTTGTAGTTTGTTTTGTAAACACTACGTAGCTCAAGCTGAAAACGCTTCCCGCAAAATATTTCAAGTTGTGGGACTGTACCATATCCTAAATACGGGGGTAGAAGGTGGTGCAGTAAATTACAAAGGAAATGTTGCAGTTCAAATTTAGTATTTATTTTGAGACAATTACAATATTTAAGACGGTATTTGACGGCAATGAAGAATAAATGCTTTTTACTGGTATAAAATATTTGCAATGAAAATTTGTGAAAAGTATTTACCCAAAGCGGTGTCGCTTAAATTTCGTTCCTACGGCAAGTGAGAGGGATTCTTTCTTCTTCTGTGATTTTTTTACGGTAGCCGGTATCTTTATCGTTGCATTGCTGCCACCTTTTGGATTATACCATCACGCCATCAGGTTTATATTCATTAATCCAGTATCTTTCAGAATCTTTATAGTACTTTTCTTCCTCCTCAGTTCATCCCAATTACCAAAATACTTTTTATTTATAATTCATTTATTAATATAATTTATAATCCACCTCCCTCATTTCTGGATACATATCTTCTCTCTCAGCCATAAATTGCCTGCATGATGTAATTATGAAAGGGTTCACTATCCCTTATGATAGATTGAACATTTTTCCCAAAGGGAATAGTTTTACAAAACCAAAATACCTATACAGCGTGTAAAATCAATCAAATCTGACGTTAAAAATATATTAGGACAATACAAATATACAAATCCATTGGAGTAATAATCAAAGCAAAAGTTAAGTCTAAGTAGTTTTCCCACACACACACACAGCCCAGATGAAGCATAAAACACGAGATTTTCACAACCGTTAATTAAATTTTTTACAAAATAAATCTGAAAAAGTAAAAACAGCTTTGGCAAGACCATGGTCAGAAGCACTTGAATGAAATGCTGTCTCAGAACATTAAATATGGTTTATTCAGGTTGTGCTTCAACCTGCTATATTATTATGTAGTGGAACTGATTTTTTCACAATCTCTTCCTGGTTGTTCTTTAGCACATGGAAGACCTATGTAAAGCTAGCTTGGGTCAGACTTTTATATGACTAATTTTGCTGGTTCCCAGGATTCAACCTTAACCCAAAATTAAACATTATACAAGAATCCAACTGTAACAGTTCTGTTGTACATCAGATTTTAGCTTTATATGGTACAAAATCAAGAAATATAGTAAAATAAAATCATGACATCTGAAACCAAAATATATATTACTACAGACAATGACATGTTTAAATCGAGGCATTCAGTGGTCTGAGTTACACTTATTTATCCTTAAAGTTTTGTTTAAATCCCTTCCTGCCTGTCAGAGCAGTAAACAAAGTTAAGGTCCCTCATCGCGTTTTGTGCAGCTCCAGAGATTATATGGTCAGTCATGTGTGTAACGTGTAGGCTACATGTGCATCCCAAAACAAGGCAGGCCATGTGAGGAGCACAGTGGTCCAAAAAATAAAAAAGCGGAGTTTTCCAGGAGATGGAAGCTTTGCTGAAATAGAGCAGCTTAAAGCAACTGTATGGGATCTGCTTCTCCCACCAACACCACAATTAGTTGCCTGTGATTTAGGTGAGAATGGGGATGATGCAATATCTATTAGGGTGTCAAATCCACATTTCCAAGCCTGTGAAGGTTCGAGGCCCAGATAGGATCCTTTCTCTAAACTGTTCTTTTAGTATGGAGACTAAGGGTGGGAGCTGGGGGAGGGACCCTCCACATTGAAGGCACCTGTGCGCAGCTCTGGCTAACATCGGACTAGAAGATGTTCCATCTACTCAACTTAAGGGAAAACCATTCATTTAACAGATTCCTGTGGCCCCACCTTTTGAAGTTACTCCCTCCCCTGCCTTTTTGGAAGAGCTTAAGCGCTGCTGGGCAGATCCAAGGGCATTTGCCATTCATGGCAGCGAAGCTACGACCACGGCCTCCATGCACAACACAGGAGAACATGGCCCGGATCACATGCCCTCCTGCTGTGGACCACTGTATTGCCTCACTGGTCCTGCGACTTAATGGGGCACTAAAAGACACACCCCTCTGACCCATGCCACAGTGTCAGGTCACTCACAGCTTTTTGTTAGGGGCTTACGTCAACACTGCCCGAATAGTTCACATTCAAACTTGCTGTATTTATCGCCAGGACATGCAGGTAGACAACACATCCCACACATGACTTATCTCAACCTGCATGAAGCACAAGGGAACGTATCCACATTGTTTATTGCCACTGACAGTAATACACATAAACATAGTTACAATCATAACTTTGCGTCTGTTTTCTGACACTCAGGTCCTGAGATATTTGATGCTATAGAGTTGCACTTTTATATTTCCCTTTAAAATTCCTATCACAGAATGGCTGATTAGAAACAACATATGATGACAGATTTTTTAAATTTTTTACTGTTCATAGCAGAGACAAAACTTAATCAAGAGATACAGTGATTTTAAGCAGATCATCTACTCTGGACCCTCCGTGGTATTCTGTGCCACAGATCCTCAAGATCATTCATTTAGTTTTAAAGCATCAAAAGCTGCATCACTTAGTATTCCTATTGTTTCAAATGTTACTGTTCATAAGGACTAAACAGAAGGCTGATCCATTTCATCTTGGTGCAATATGTGCGCTTTAGCTTGTATTCCTCCTCGCTGCCTTTTCCCTTTCTCTATCCAGCTTTTGGCAGAGCTCTTGTGTCTGTCTTACAATTCTTTTCTTCCGCCTCTCCTTCTACATTTTGATCCCAGCGTACAGCTCGGCTACTTGAGAGCTGAAGTGTTGTCGCAGTTCGTTCCTCCTGGCCTTCAGCGTTGGAGTGAGGAGTTGATTCTGGATTGAGAACGGCTCGGTGTGGATGCAGATGGCCTTCACCTAAAGGACACACATGTGTTTGCAGGTTGTGTTAAGAGAGGATTAACACCGCACTACAAAGTCTACAGAGCTACATACAAGTACACAGGAAAGGCTATTTCAAATCTCAGCTGAATTATCAGCAGGTGTTGTACCTGCTCAAAGGACTTGAGGCCTGTTTCCTTGCCTAGTCGCACCATGTCCTCTAGGATGGCTGCCTTGACATCCTGTACAGGCAGAGAAAAGACAGCTACATCAGAATAATGATGTCACAAGTGAACATTGGGTACACAGTCTTAATTAGAAATTGATTAAGGGTACCATGTAGTGGAAACAGAGCTTAAAGCTCTGTTATACTATGCAATACGGAGAGCTTTGTCTGGCACTGATAGGCTTAATCAGCATTGTGTGAACTGGTTTGGTAAGGGCTTGAATGTAAAGGATATTCGTTTACACACAGTCTGTTTCATAGAGCGCACCAAGAAAAGTGAGGGTCTGAGTCCAACACCTGACTGGAATGAGCCTATGCAATCAAGTCAGGACTAAAGCGGTTCCATAGAGGTCAATTCAAGCTCATGGCAGCCAGACTAACTTGAGACAGGTTCTGGTAGTCCAGATAAGTGAGTGTGCCCACTGTTCTGAAGCAGTCTGAGAGGTTGGACATGGATCTAATGGATCCACCGTAACAAACAGCAGTGATATAGAGAGAGAGCAGTGATGTTAAAGCTGCTGAGTGAGGCTGACTGTTAGAAACACATGAAGAATTCAAACATGTAATACTTTTTTTTTTTAAAAAGGTCAAACAGCTGCCATAGAAAAGGAAGACAGGTGAAAAATCATAAATTGATTAAATTCATAAGTGGAACTAAAATGTTGAATACATGTAAAAGTTTGATATCACATACCATATAATTAAAACACATATGAAGGTTATATCTTATCATTTGTCAGTGTATAACTCATTTAATTTAATATCTATCTAAGTTGATTTTCTTTAAACTTAAATATTTTGACTGATTGTGGTTAGTAATGTAAAATAATAATGCAGCACAAGAGTGATGTACATGTATCAAAGGGAGGGAAATAGTTGATAACAGTATGTATGCAGTCTAAACACATTGTGTGCAATAATTACACTCAATAATAAAAGTATTACCGCTCTGCCACATAGTTCCTGGTAGCTGCCCTCCAGTCCCAGGGTCCTCTTAGCCCAGTTAGACAGGAGGTCAGTGTCAGGAACCACCACTGCAACCAGGCAAGCCTGGAGACAAACACCAGAGGTCTGAGGGATTGTAGGCCTGATGTTCTGCTTGATGGCAGTCAAACAGGGAACCATTTCAAATACACACACCATCACAGTTTCCTCCACCTACCTGCAGACTGTCTCCATGCACAAAGACCTGAGCCACTACCTCACTCCTCGTATAGACATTCTCTATCTTCTCAGGGGCAATGTACTCCCCCTGTGCCAGCTTAAAGATGTGCTTCTTCCTGTCCACGATCTTCAGCGTACCATTCTGTCAATACACATGCACACACATTCATTTTTGTCCATGTATTTATACAGTATTCACAGAATACAGAATGTTATTAATTTAGCTGAATGTAGATTTTTGGGTTACACCAAATATGTGTAAAGTTGACATGAACTCAAAGAACAATAACTTAACTCACTGGAAGCCATTTTCCAATATCTCCAGTGTGAACCCATCCTTCTGCATCAAGTGCACTTGCGGTATTCTCTGGGTCCTTCAGATAGCCCTGGAACACGTTATGACCCTTCGCACACACCTGGAAACTCAAAGACATACACAGTTATGAATCCCATAAATATGAAGAAATATAAAAAACACATGATGTCTTTCTTGTTTGGGTGTTTCACCTCTCCCTCCCCATTTACAGCCAGATAGTTCATCTCAGGCACATCCACCAGTTTAACCATGTTACAGGGCAAAGGAGCTCCGACGTGACCTGTTGAGGTGAAGTCTAGTGTAATTCTTGTGAAGTAGAAATAGTAGCAGTCAAGTCAAGCAGCCTTTCTGGGGTATTACCTGCAGTCCAGTCCCCAGGCGTGGTCATGGTGACTCCAGCAGTACACTCTGTTTGTCCATAGCCTTCATAGCACTGAGACAGCAGAGAAACTATATTATTATTACGACTACTACAAACACAGGATGAAGCAATCTAGAGACGACTGGGGAGAGTGAAGGATGATTATGGACTGTAGTACTTTGCACAATTCAAGTTAAATGAGGTAGAATAGAGACAGAGCAACATAAGAAACAAGGGCTGAGCTCAACTTGAGCGTGTGTGTGTTACCTCACAGCTGAGTGCTACCCTCATGAACTTGAGAACTGTGGGAGAGACTGGAGCAGCTCCTGTTAGCAATATGCGCACATTACCTCCAAGGCTGGCCTGTGGGGGGCAGCACACTACATTAATACTTCACAGCTCAGTTCCATCCCCAAATAATTCAAAACCAGTTACAAAACCACATAGTGTCTACATCCTGCTTCAACCTTTTTCAAACACTTTCTGTAAAGCCTGTTTGAGCACGATTACAATTTTGTATTTACTGTGTGAACTTTAGATATTAATCATGCCTTCAGTTCTGAAACAGTAGAAACCCTCCGTGTGAGTTAATCTTCTGTCTACAAACCTTACATGATTAATGCATATTTTAAACCCTAAATTTGAATGTGAGTTGAAGTATCTGGATTCACACTAAACTGAAAAAAACCCTACTTTTTCTAGAACTAACAAACAAACTGTTTCTTAAAGGCTCTTAAGTGCAGAAACCTTGGGAGGTACATGATTGTTTAAGAAACGACGAGTGAGGACTAAGAAAACCCCTCCATTTCTGTTGAAGCGGTAAATTTATTGATCAGTTCTAGTGAGGAACTGAAAATGTTTGGCACACAGAAAAATAATAATTTAGTGAACAATACAGAAATGTCTTTTTTATTCTCTTTATGGGTCTGTTATTAAAAAATGTCTCTGTGGATGCATTGGTTTCTACTGTAGTGTCTGATTGTGAGTGAAAGTATTGGAATGAAAAGATAAATATAATACAACCCCATTTCCAAAAAAGTGTGTAAAATGTAAATAGAAACAGAATGTGGTGATTTGTAAAACATTGAAACCCCAATTTTAATTGAAAATAGCACAAAGACAACATATCACATGTTTAAATTAGAAAATTCATTGTTTTTTGAAAATTATATGCTCATGTTGAATTTGATGCCAGCTACACGTTTCAAAAACGTTGAGACAGTGGCAGCAAAAAGAAAAAAAAAAATGGAAAAGTTGTGAAATACTAAAAGAAAACACTTGGTGCAACATCTCAAAATGAATTAGGTTCACTGGCAGCAGGTTAGTAAAATGAGTGGGAATAAAAAGAGCATCCCAGAGAGGCTGAGTCTTTCTGAAGTAAAGATGAGGAGAGGTTCACCACTCTGTGAAAGACTGCGCTAGCAAATACTGCACAAAGTAGGGTTTCTTTTTACCAGTTTTGGAGACTCTCTGAGGAACTGCCTACTGCAGAGTTCCTCCGAGAAATAAATACCTTCAACAGCCTTTTGCATTTGCAGCGACAATTTAAATGGTGAAGTGACCTAAGCTGGCCAGTGGTTGGTATAACTACGTCATTTACACGTGACAAACAACAATTGCGAGTCGAGTTGAGCTGAGAGTTTACATGGCTAACATTCCACACAGGTTTTTAAAAATGTAGGCTGGCATTAGCTCATGTGTTCAGCCATTCAATCTGCACTTGATTCAAGGTTCCTCTTGTGCGGGGAAAGTACCTCCTCTGAAGGAGTAGTCCTTTCAAAATGAGTTCTAAGAACTGAAAAAAAAGAAAAGTCCAAAAACTCCTGTTTCTGTGTGCTGCTATGAGCCTGCAGACTGCACTTTGAGAACTGCTGCTCTATGAGATGGGTGTAATAAAATATGCATCAGACTATATTATATAAACATGTGGCTTGTCAGATTGTGCGATGAATGCATGCTGCATCGTATCCCTACCAAATAAATAGACAGAATATGAGAGCGGAGGTAGTGACATTATGCCATCCATGTGCACCACCTGCACTCACTTTTAGACTAAATGTAGGCTTTTGTGCACATTGCATTTACTAAATTTTAACAATGTAGAGATTTTACATAACATGCAAAAGCAAGAAGAAATTTTGTGTCCAAGGACACAGATGCCCCTCCGCTACTTGAGAGCTCAAGTTTGTGCTAATGTGGATAGACCATAACCTATCATATCAGAATATAGCAGAATGACATAATGACCATACCTCTTATAAAACCTGTTATGTCCAGACAGATGGACAAAGGTAGCTTTATATGGACCCTTTTGCAGATTCATGAAAATTTGAGTTAATTGAGTAAATCCATTACGTCACCCAGGTCTAACAAAAACTGTACCTGGACATGTAGCACTCAGTTATTCAGTATTTATTAGTAGTTTTAACTGTGCTGTCTCTGCGTACCTGGACCTTCCCGAAGATGAGTAAATCCCAGATACTGTCTCTCCTCACAATTCCTTTCATTATCTCTGCCTTCTTCCTGCTGTAGGCAAACTCCAGCAGCCAGCGCTTCAGGGGGCTGTTGGCCTGTCCATAGATCTACAGTGGCACACACACACAAAGGCTCAACATAATTATTAGCATCATCCTTGTTTATGCTGCCTTCATGCACAATGGATCTAAGGTGTTTTTAAGATTCAGCAGCTCTAAAGTGACACTAATCTAAACTCTTTAATGTGAACAAGGTCAGAGATTCAGAAGCAGAAACACTGCCTGAAGTCTGAGCTAACACTCCAATCATCCTGCCCACCTACCTTGTCATACATTCTGTTCAGTAGTCGGGGTACTACAGGGAACATAGTTGGTTTCAGTGCGATCAGGTCATCTGACAGTGTACGAATATCCCCCTGGAAAAATCCAATCCTGGCTCCCCGCACAATCATCACTCCCTGTAGAAACAGGAAAAGTTAACAGGCCGACCAACTGATTAGTATGTAATAGAAGTGAGGCTGACACACAGATCTGTCTTTAGCAATGGGAACATACAGTACCTGAACTACTCTCTCAAACATATGAGCCAAGGGCAGGAAGGAAATATGGACATCGCTGGCATCGAATGGACAGCGAACCTAACACACATGCACACACATACAGGAATGCCAACACCCAGATGAGATCACAGTTACACAAACACACATGGGTGGACACAACCCAGGCAGACAGACAGACACATCAATGCAGAAAAGACAGCAATCAGTGTACATGTCTGTACCTCCACACCCACCCAAACATGTGGGCCAGAGGCAGAAAACACAGCATGACATCGTCCAGGGTGGTCTGAGTGTAAGACTGGAAAGATGAGCAAAGAGTTCACCAAAGGTCATTACTTCAAATTAATGACGTTTTGTTTTGATGAACAAACCTTCCTCCTTCACTCTTTAAAACCAGTAATGCTAAATCACAGTCAAGCTGCTCCAGCATCCGTCCTTCTGGTTGAGAATTTAATTTAAGAGAAACCGAAAATAATCTCAACAATATATGCTCTTTTTTGATTTCACAGTTTAATTTCTGATTTCTGCTTTGCTTTATTCCTCAGCAAATCTTTTGAAGCCAGTATTGATAGCAATACTAAGAGCTGTAACACAGCACTAATAGCATTATTGTCATTTGTAGAAAGGTCATAATATGACACAATATGAGTGAAATAACACCCTACATTTACTAATCTTGCATTCTAGTGTAATGGGTTTTTTTGGGTTGGGGGGTTCAGTAAAGTGCCTTTCTACTCTCTTCCTATTAAACGTTAAAATATTTTTGTTCCAATCAAATGTGTTCTTGACTGTTGGCTGCTAACAAAGCAGCATTCAAACAGGAGAGAAAAAAAGTTTCCACAAGAATATGGTGGAAGTTTGATTTATTCATTTTTCCCTTGTCCTCCACCTCCTGATCTAACAACACAAATGAGAAAAGAGGATAAAGAAGGTAGAAAAGGAGAGGGTGAGATAGAGAGTTAAAGGAGAATACGGAATGGGTAAAAGAGAGAAAGGGGGAGGTGCAACAGCGACGGAGGTGGTACAGACAAAGAGGATGAAGAGGAGGAGGAGGAGGAGATACAGAAAGAATCCTCCTCATTTGATTTAAATCATTTTGTTGTAGAAGCCAAAGATGCTCTGACTGTTGCTTCATTGTGACTTTGACAGTTCAAGTGTTACAGCAGCTCACCTCTGTTAATTTGATGAAGGCTGAGCAGTTACACACAATATTCCCATGTGTCAACATAGCTCCCTTTGGGTCTCCTGAAAGCACAAACACACACACATTTTTAGGGGGAAAGCATACAGTATATGTATTATATACTACAGATATGCATGGAAATGATATTGGTTGCTATTTATTGTGTGTGTTTGTAACCTGTTGTTCCACTTGTGAAGCAGATAATAGCCATGTCCTCAGGTCGCGGAGGCTGGAGGGATGGATGTGACAATAAACCAACACTCAAAACCACATTTACACGCAATATCATCATTTTAATTATTGATAAAAATGGTATATTGTCGTAGTAAGTAGTTACTCACCACTGGTTGTTGATGGTGGGCCTTCCCAATATCCTGTGCAACAATACAAGAACATTTATAGAGACATTATGGATAGAATAAAGTGACAGAGAAAATGACAAGAAATCAGAAAATATGATGACAATATAATCATTTCTATAAACCTATGCCCCTCCTCACTTTATGCGTGGCAGGGAATAAATAACAAAAGATAGAGGCGGAAAACGAAGTTTATGGGACAAACAAAACAGATTATTTTATAATTAAAAATCAGAAAAATGACACTAAAAAGAAGTGAACATATATGGTAATAAACTGATTAAGGAATAAAAACAAAATGATGAGGACAGATGATGCCTGCTGACCTCCATCTCCTGCAGACTGAGGATGTGAATTCCAGCCTGTTGGCCCCTGTTGACCAGGTTGGCATCAGGGGTCTCCATTACAACGATGGTTTTCACAGTGTGCTTCTTATCCTTAAGGCAGTCCAGCACCAGGTCGGCTTTATCTTCCACGTCACACACTATCGTCGAGATGGCAGCTGGAGAAACCAAATACAAACACGCACAGAGAGGTCAGTAACTCTTCACCAACAAAAACACTGAGGTGTATTCAAGCTGGTGCTGTGGTTTACCTGTGTCTATAATGTAACCAATGGCTTGTCTTCCCAGTGTGTCGTACAGAGGGACTGCCACCAGAGAATACGTGTAGCAGGCCAGCTCAGTCATGTTCCACTACACACAAAAACAACCATTAAAGGATAATCCATTGACTCAGCATCAGCTGCAGATAAAATCACTGTAAGATGAGGCTGCAGTGTTTCCGAAGGTTTATTGGTATACTATGGAACACTCCATAAGTAAAAGTGCAAAATAAAGTCAGGCCTAATGGGAGATGATGGCGTCATGTCATTTCATACTTCAACCCGATTCATCCCAAGTTGTGTGTGACAGTGGGCAGGGGTTCCTCTGCATGTCTGAAAAAACAGAATGCAAACGTGCTGATGCATTGGGGAAATACACAACTACAAAGGGGTCCATGATGAATGTTTTCTTTTACTTTAAAGCAGCTTTAGCTGAGATCGTCCCAAGAAACACCAACCAGGGCCTGATGGAAAGGTATGTAGCAGGTATGGTCACTGGTCTACTTTAAAAATGTATCATGGATTCCAAGCAAAGTGACATGGTATGAATGGCAAGTCTGCAGTCAGTCTTAAAAATACACTTCAATCAGGGAGAAATTGTAACAGACTATTTATCGAAGGTTTCGTATCAACTTTAATTTAAGTGGTAGATAAATGTTATGGATGCAAAACTAATAATTTGAACTGACAAAACACTCTCATACAAACACGAAACATTCCTTTGCATTTTTTTCTTGCCTCATCCATACATTTTATGCTGCATGTCATTCATGCAGTTAACCTATGTGAGAAAATATATCCTGTTTGGGCACTCAGGAAAGGGGCATGAGCAAAACTCAGTGCATGTCAATTAATCTGGAAAGCACAGGGATTTTCAGCATGTTGCTTGAAAACATATTCAGTTGGGGGGGGGGGGGGGGGGGGGGGGGGGGGTTGTTCTGCTGATGCATCAGTTATAAATGCCAAAATGTATCTCAGCTCATCAAGGGATACAGATGGAGATCTTACCACAGGTTAGCTTCTTCCAAGCTGTTGGATAATCCAAAGTTTGATATTTCTTGCAAATCAAGCTGGTCTTAACCTTTGTTATAGGTGCTGTCTTCCCTTTCCTATTAAAGCTGAAGGTAAACAATCAATAAACAATAATAATAATAAAAACAATAATCTTCAGGGTTTCCCCTACCATTGTACAACGAGACCCCCCCGCCAGGCCAACAACAGGCCAAAAAAACATTTTTTTTTTTTATCATATATCGTCAAATATTCATTCATTCGGAAATAATTGTTTGCGTTTCGGAGCCTCTGTCCTGCGCTGTTCTGAAAAGCACTGTGTTGCTGCAAAGATATCAAACAACGCCGAGATCACCTACTGTGTGTTATCTGTCTGTAATGATGCCGGCTGGTTCACGTGAGTTCATTTAATGAGCTTGTAAACGAGCTGGTAAACTTTGGACTTTTCTTTCAATTCAGTTTGTGTAAAGGGTTTAAAAACGGTTAAAATGAGGGACCCTTATTTATTTTAATTTCATTGTAAGATTTTGGAGGTGGTAACATTCACACATAAATATCAGCTGACCCTGTGTTTACTTTCTGCACTGACAGATTATAATGAAAGAAGACTGCAGCAGTCTATAGCTCAGGTTTGGTAAAGGAAGTGACACAGAACATGATGAGACATAGAGACAAAGAAAGAAGGTGATGAAGATGATGAGAGAGGAAGAGCAGGTACTGCCCACTGTGACCAGTATAGGATCAGCATTATGTCACTGAGCAACACAAACTGACCTGATCACATTGAAACAATGTAGGCCTGATTATCACTGAGATATACTGTATGTTCTTTGGTCATTACAATACAACAACAACACAAACCTATAGACTCAATACAACAACAACACAAACCTATAGACTCAATACAACAACAACACAAACCTATAGGCTCATTATAACAACAACACAAACCTATAGACTCAATATAACAACAACACAAACCTATAGACTCAATATAACAACAACACAAACCTATAGACTCAATATAACAACAACACAAACCTATAGACTCAATATAACAACAACACAAACCTATAGGCTCAATCGAACAACAACACAAACCTATAGGCTCAATATAACAACAACACAAACCTATAGGCTCAATATAACAACAACACAAACCTATAGGCTCAATATAACAACACAAACCTATAGGCTCAATATAACAACAACACAAACCTATAGGCTCAATATAACAACAACACAAACCTATAGGCTCACTATAACAACAACACAAACCTATAGGCTCACTATAACAACAACACAAACCTATAGGCTCAATATAACAACACAAACCTATAGGCTCACTATAACAACAACACAAACCTATAGACTCAATATAACAACAACACAAACCTATAGACTCAATATAACAACAACACAAACCTATAGGCTCAATATAACAACAACACAAACCTATAGGCTCAATATAACAACAACACAAACCTATAGGCTCAATATAACAACACAAACCTATAGGCTCAATATAACAACAACACAAACCTATAGGCTCAATATAACAACAACACAAACCTATAGGCTCAATATAACAACAACACAAACCTATAGGCTCACTATAACAACAACACAAACCTATAGGCTCAATATAACAACACAAACCTATAGGCTCAATATAACAACACAAACCTATAGGCTCAATATAACAACAACACAAACCTATAGGCTCAATATAACAATAACACAAACCTATAGGCTCAATATAACAACACAAACCTATAGGCTCAATATAACAACAACACAAACCTATAGGCTCAATATAACAACAACACAAACCTATAGGCTCAATATAACAACACAAACCTATAGGCTCAATATAACAACAACACAAACCTATAGGCTCAATATAACGACAACACAAACTTATAGGCTCAATATAACAACAACACAAACCTATAGGCTCAATATAACAACAACACAAACCTATAGACTCAATATAACAACAACACAAACCTATAGGCTCAATATAACAACACAAACCTATAGACTCAATATAACAACACAAACCTATAGGCTCAATATAACAACAACACAAACCTATAGGCTCAATATAACAACACAAACCTATAGACTCAATATAACAACAACACAAACCTATAGGCTCACTATAACAACAACACAAACCTATAGGCTCACTATAACAACAACACAAACCTATAGGCTCACTATAACAACAACACAAACCTATAGGCTCAATATAACAACAACACAAACCTATAGGCTCAATATAACAACAACACAAACCTATAGGCTCATTATAACAACAACACAAACCTATAGACTCAATATAACAACAACACAAACCTATAGGCTCAATATAACAACACAAACCTATAGACTCATTATAACAACAACACAAACCTATAGGCTCAATATAACAACACCACAAACCTATAGACTCAATATAACAACAACACAAACCTATAGACTCAATATAACAACAACACAAACCTATAGACTCAATATAACAACAACACAAACCTATAGACTCAATATAACAACAACACAAACCTATAGACTCAATATAACAACAACACAAACCTATAGGCTCAATCGAACAACAACACAAACCTATAGGCTCAATATAACAACAACACAAACCTATAGGCTCAATATAACAACAACACAAACCTATAGGCTCAATATAACAACACAAACCTATAGGCTCAATATAACAACAACACAAACCTATAGGCTCAATATAACAACAACACAAACCTATAGGCTCACTATAACAACAACACAAACCTATAGGCTCACTATAACAACAACACAAACCTATAGGCTCAATATAACAACACAAACCTATAGGCTCACTATAACAACAACACAAACCTATAGACTCAATATAACAACAACACAAACCTATAGACTCAATATAACAACAACACAAACCTATAGGCTCAATATAACAACAACACAAACCTATAGGCGCAATATAACAACAACACAAACCTATAGGCTCAATATAACAACACAAACCTATAGGCTCAATATAACAACAACACAAACCTATAGGCTCAATATAACAACAACACAAACCTATAGGCTCAATATAACAACAACACAAACCTATAGGCTCACTATAACAACAACACAAACCTATAGGCTCAATATAACAACACAAACCTATAGGCTCAATATAACAACACAAACCTATAGGCTCAATATAACAACAACACAAACCTATAGGCTCAATATAACAATAACACAAACCTATAGGCTCAATATAACAACACAAACCTATAGGCTCAATATAACAACAACACAAACCTATAGGCTCAATATAACAACAACACAAACCTATAGGCTCAATATAACAACACAAACCTATAGGCTCAATATAACAACAACACAAACCTATAGGCTCAATATAACGACAACACAAACTTATAGGCTCAATATAACAACAACACAAACCTATAGGCTCAATATAACAACAACACAAACCTATAGACTCAATATAACAACAACACAAACCTATAGGCTCAATATAACAACACAAACCTATAGACTCAATATAACAACACAAACCTATAGGCTCAATATAACAACAACACAAACCTATAGGCTCAATATAACAACACAAACCTATAGACTCAATATAACAACAACACAAACCTATAGGCTCACTATAACAACAACACAAACCTATAGGCTCACTATAACAACAACACAAACCTATAGGCTCACTATAACAACAACACAAACCTATAGGCTCAATATAACAACAACACAAACCTATAGGCTCAATATAACAACAACACAAACCTATAGGCTCATTATAACAACAACACAAACCTATAGACTCAATATAACAACAACACAAACCTATAGGCTCAATATAACAACACAAACCTATAGACTCATTATAACAACAACACAAACCTATAGGCTCAATATAACAACACCACAAACCTATAGACTCAATATAACAACAACACAAACCTATAGGCTCAATATAACAACAACACAAACCTATAGACTCAATATAACAACAACACAAACCTATAGACTCAATATAACAACAACACAAACCTATAGGCTCAATATAACAACACAAACCTATAGGCTCAATATAACAACAACACAAACCTATAGGCTCAATATAACACCAACACAAACCTATAGGCTCAATATAACAACAATACAAACCTATAGGCTCATTATAACAACAACACAAACCTATAAGCTCATTATAACAACAACACAACCCTATAGGCTCAATATAACAACAACACAAACCTATAGGCTCATTATAACAACAACACAAACCTATAAGCTCATTATAACAACAACACAACCCTATAGGCTCAATATAACAACAACACAAACCTATAGGCTCATTATAACAACAACACAAACCTATAAGCTCATTATAACAACAACACAACCCTATAGGCTCATTATAACAACAACACAACCCTATAGGCTCATTATAACAACAACACAAACCTATAGACTCAACACAACCCCGAAACCCCAAGCTCAGTTTTTGGACCTCAGTATTTCTAAGACCCTGCGTACGGCCATGATTACAATGTGTTTGGTTAATTTCCTGTGACTTCTTCCAGTGAAGTTAAGTGTGACAGTGTGCAATAAATGCTGTTTATTGAGTAGTCCTCTCCTTGCAATCACTTGAAGTGTTTTACATGGAAATAAATAACCAAAATGTGTCATAGTCTCTATCAGCTCTTACCACTGGGCATAAAAAAAGTTCTAGGGGAAACAATGATCTTACTTTATGCGAGGACTCTCTGTCTGTCTGTAATTCATCTATCGTGAGAACCCTTCATTTGACCTACTTCAAACCTGGCATATGAGTTGCTGGCTGCTCAGGGGAGTGCATTGTCCAATGGTGGTGCAATTTGCATATGTGATACGCTCAATATTAATATGTTTAAAAATAAACAGGCAAACAGCGCTCTATGCAGAAGCAAGGTATGGGACTTATCATGGTAGGTGACGTTGCTGCGCCCGGCAGCGCCTGGTCCAAAACACCACACAATCATCATCTAAAGTGTGAGAGTATTTTAGACAAACAGACAGACTCTGTGAGCTCTGCAAACTGGACATGTCTTATAAATACAACTGAACTGCACCAGCACTTGAAGAGAAAACACCAGAGCACTTTGTCAAGATGGCAGAAAGACCACACAGCAAGTACAACATGTTTCTGATAGTAGCAGTCACTTACTAATTGAGGCAATAAAATGTTCATGTCAGTGTTGGCACCAACATGACATGTAGAATAGGGGACTCAAATTCCGAGGGCCAACTTTAGTGAAGGACCGGATGTTGTTAGTTCAGTCAGTGCAGCGGGCTGCGACAGGAAGACCTCCCTCATCACTTAAGTCTGCTGAGTGGGAACACTTCAGTTTCACAGTCAACTATAATGACGACGGACAAAGACAAGTGGATCGTACCGAAGCTGTGTGCCGACATTGTGTAAATGCAATCGGGTATGTAGCTGATAATAAACAAGTAATAAACATGCTGACTCATTTGAAACGGCATCACCCGAGTGTTGACATTAGTGTGACAAGGAAAAAAAACAAGTAGAGTGCAAACCCAGCTCCCCTTGGCATTTAAGCAGCCGCTTGCTAATGATTCAGACCATGCCAAAGCAATAACAAGCGCCATAGGTGTTTTTATAGCGGTGGATATGGACTGTTCTCTGTTGTTGAGAAAGCAGGGTTTATCGTTTATTGAGTGTTTATTTTGACTGTTTTTAGTTAAGAAAGACACAGCAATAACCAGTGTTGAAGAAAAAAAAAAGAAAAAAACAGTTTAATATTTTCTGTTCCTTGTTTCTGCTGTACTGAAAACATACTGAACCGTGGCCTTAAAACCGAGGTAGGTTTGGTTTACACATTTACACCCCTAGTGTAGAATCTTGCATTGCTAGGTGATGCAATCACTGTATGTAATGGCAGGTGTATTGTTGAGGGCCAAAGGAAGCACAAAGTGTGAAGTTGTTTGTATGAGTGTTTCTCAAGAAATCTGCACCTAGCAATCACCAGTAGATGACGAAACATCCTTTTGTGTGCATAGCAGACAAGTAAAACGAGTATCTGTGGCATCGCATAAGAAAAAGCTAAGAATGTGACTGTACAAGTTGTATTCCACCAACACCAATCTCAGATCACACCAGCCTCCTCCTGGTTGCTGTGTAGTTGGCTATTTGCAAAGCCTCCTGTCAAATGGTGTTCCCTCATGAGATTCTCTGTGGTCCTGTATCCGCTTTTTTTTATTAATGTGTAATGGTCGTATCTGTCAAACACAATAGCCACAGCACTGAAGCCCTACTTTGTTGTTAAGGCTGAAATCCTCCCCCAGATTCTCTCACCTTGGTCGTTTAATGTCTGAAACTGTCAGTGGTGGAGACCCTGAAGACGAGCCACACCATGAATGGTGCACACCAATAGTTCATTTGAATTAGTAGTTGCTGGATCTCCTCAATGACAGCCTCAATTTGTTCCTCATTTTTCATTTTTTCCCCTCATGCTTCCATCATCATTAAACAATGAAGTCATTCTATTTCATAAAACCCTGTTTGAAGTGTCTGGGACTATCCCAGGCAAAGCCTCAGGGACCCTCATATTCATATTCTGCTTATTGTTTTTCTGTGATTATAGAACTGTATTTCCACAAAGTAGCAACATATTTACATTCTGTTTCTTCAGACATGTAGAGGAACCTCCTGTCCACGGTCACACACAATTTGGGATGACTCAGGTCTTGCATCATGACGTTAAATGAGTGAAGGTGTATCATCTCCCATTCAGCCTGGCTTTGCACTTCTTTTGTTTATAGGGTGTATCAAAATATCTGTCAATTTAAACACACTTGCAGTAAAATATTCTTATATAAGAATCCTTACACAAAAATTCCTTTGATACTCAAGAAACCTTAAAGTTGTGATGATTCTCATGTTGTGGAGCCACAAGGAGCATCTTTTGTGTTATTTCTAAGGAGACTGCTATTCACAATGGCCATCAGAGATTAAATGGACACACTTCGTTTAAAAAATGAATGTATGTCTATGTGTTCAGATTTGAGAATGAGTTATGAGTCAGAGGAGTGTAATTTTAATCTGGTAATGGTGCTCTGTGGGTAAAGTGTCCACGTCTGTACCTCAGGTCTGTTCTGAGAGAAGATGCCGATGTGGGGGTCGGTGGTTTTGGAGTGTCCTTTATGAAGAAATGCTGAACCCAAATTCTCTGTTCGCTCCATCACCTAACACACACACACACACACACACACACACACACACACACACACACACACACACACACACACACACACACACACACACACACACACACACACACACACACACACACACACACACACAGAGGGATATAAAGGGTTTATTGTTTTTGGATAAACAATCACATGTACTGTTACTATTAACTGGTGCAATCAGTCAAAAACACACAATAACACAATGTATTTACTCAGGTGCTGCTGGAATGTTTGTTTTGTTATGTTTTACTATCAGTGCACAAATCTCTTTCCTATAAACTGTTATGTTGACTGTCACAAACAAACTGAAAATATGTCATGGTCACTGTTAGTCATTAAAACCTTGCCATGATTAGTTGATCAATCAATTAGTCGATGGAAAGAAAACTAGTTGCCAACTATTTTCATACTTGATTGATTGGTTCAGTCATTTTTCAAGCAAATATGATAAAACATTTACTGGTTCCAGCTTCTTAAATGTAAGGACTTGGTTCTTTTCTTTGTTATTTATGATTGTAAACGAAGAGTCTTTGGGTTTGGATAAAACAGACAAATTGAAGACGTCACTTTGGGCTCTGATAAGTAGAGACGAAAATGTTTTCAATATTGTTTGACATTTTCTAAACTAAAGCATTAATCGACTTATTGAGAAAATAACCATTGGATTAATCAGTAATGAAAATAAAGAAAATTACAGAATTTAAAAAAAATAATAAACTAAAACACAATGGCCGAGATTAAAAACATTTTTATAGCCAGGTGTGAACATAAGTGGTGTGAAGGTGCACATGTGTGGTCAAAATAAATGATGCGTGGCATATATTATACCCATATCAGCCCTGGATTTAATTGTACATATCAACACTGTATATATGTACATTAAGCACTTTCTCTGCACTTTACTGCTTCTATTGCACTTCTGGATTGATGCCAACTGCATCTCGTTGTCACTGTACTGAACTTGTACGATGATCAATGACAATAAAGTTGAATCTGATCTGATCTGATCTGATATTGGAACAAAAAGTGCTTTTGCCTGCCACCACTGTGTACATTGTGTCTGTGTCTAACAACGGAGAGGTTAATTAATTAATTAAGGTATGAATTGAACGGAACAGGAACTAGTGAAGAGGCTTCTACACCTCTTCCATGCTTGTGGTTTATGGTATGAGGAAGGACAAAGTTGCACAGATGGAGCCGAAGTCAACGTTGGAGTTTACAATGGGGTCGTTGCCAAATTTCATGAGATGATGGTGATCGGGGGATTCCATTGTGCATATTCTGTATACCACCAACATCCTGGAAAACTGCACTAAGTCAGCTGATCACATGGTCGTGTACTGAGAGACATTTACTGGCTCCATTGCAAAGTTACTAAGCTTTGATTTACATAAAAGAGTTGCAAAAAGAACAGTGAAAGAAGACATGTGCCGACTTGACTAGACTTGCCTTAGATGGTCTGCATGGAGGCAAGAGACTGTTGAAAATATGGAGGCTATTACATATCATTCAAATTCAAGTGGCTACAAGTAATGACAGCGACCTAAAGCATGTCTGTTTCATGCAGAGCAAAAGGTGAACATCAAGACACATCTTCAGCTGCTCCTTTGAGAACCAGGCCAAGCATTTTATGCAACAATAGCTAATAGGGAGAATTAAGCAATTTACTACAGCTCTTTTAAGAAATTAGGGGACACAGATACTTTTTGAACAGTCAAAATCATTCATTTACGTTTGGTTTGCACTGCTAGATCATGTGCCAGAAAGACAGTAAATAAACAAATGTCAAGAAATAAGTTGTCAAACAAATAGCAGAACAGCACTGAACAGCAGAATTTTCTTCCCTGGTATTTGATGTCTGATGACCACTGTATTGCCACCTAATGGCACTGACAGGCTTGTTTGAATGTTTAGAATCATTTTTGCATTCTCATGTGTGCAGTGATTTTGTAAATCAAAGGTCATTTGGACATCTTTATTTTTAACTCCGCCAAAGAGAGTTGAGGTAATGTGACCTGAGGTAATGTGACCTGAGGTAATGTGACCTGAGGTAATGTGACCTGAGGTAATGTGACCTGAGGTAATGTGACCTGAGGTAATGTGTTCTGTCTTTCCGTGTGTTTTTTTAAACAGGATAACTCAAAAAGGTTTGTATGCTGAGATAAGGTCAGAGAGTGTGTTGGTGTTTGCTGTTTGCACAAGGGAAACATGTCAAGCTCGTCCTGCTCCACAAAGGAACAACAGAGTGTGAGCTTTGATCTGAACCCATTCAATATGTCAGAGGAGGTGAGGCGCTTTTCTTCTTTACCTCGCATTTTAGTGTTCACTTCATTGAGATGCCTATAAACTGTGCACCACTGAGCATCTGCAATCAAATCTGCATATGAAAACTTTTCTTCTATCAGGAACATTCTGAATTTTTCTTTTAACTTGTACAGTCGGCCCAAAACCTTCACCGTGAACGTTAGCAGCCAAGTGTAGCAACAAGCTTTGATATTCTGACACTTCTATTCCTCCAATCGAATTGGAAACAGGCAGGTCATTAATGGCCTTGTTGACATCGACAATGTCCACTGCTCTGTGCAGTACAGCCAACGTTCTCTCTGCAGCGCTTTTGCAACGAGTGACTCCAATAATGCATTGCACATAAATGAAAGTTGTAGCAGGTGGTATTACGTAGTCATACGCTAACCAATCATATGCCGACCAATCATATGCTGAGTCATACGTTGATGTTGTGACATGAGGAGAGGGGTATGTGAGACACATTTTGATGATTTATGAGGCGGGTAATGATCTGCATTTTCATGATAAGTTTTGTATTTTGGAATTTTAATAAATTCTATGATGTCAGCAACATCAGAATTTGTCTTTCTTTCAGTGAGGGGCAACGTAAGAAACGTCATCATTGTGCCAAGCCAATCACAGGCAGAGTAGGGCTGGCCATAGCCTCACTATAGCTTAAATTTGCTTGGAGAGAAGTGCCTTCTTGTTTTTAATGGAGAGAGAAAATATCTGCAGTACCACCACTGTGTCCCAAAAACAGTTTGTGTTGCCTGCAAACGTTAGCTCTAGTGCTTATGTTTTTAGAAGGTGAGCATGCTCATGATGGCTCTCACCTCTCTGTAGGATATCCATTCATAGGGCTGGTTTGGTTTCCTGGAACCCAGAAAAGGACCATTATCTTGAGGATCAAAGAAGAGAGAGAATTTTAAGTGGTGCTCTAATATCTTAATGCACCTCATCACAACATACTGTAACTTTTTACGCTGTGCATTCTGACATATGAGATGTGTTTTGGCAATAAACTACAGTGTTAATAGTGTAAACAGTGAAGGCTGTTAGCTCAAAACACTGAGGATTACAGTTTTCAGTAAGGTACAGGCTAAAAGGACAAGGCCTCGTCAAGTCAACCACATAATGTAAAAACAACAAACCTCAATAAAAGCACATTAAAGGCTTCTTGAGAAATTCTACCACTAAAACTGAAATACACACACTCAGACGAATATGACATTAGTGTTGTGTATTTGTGACTCACTGGAGACCCTGAGCCCTCTGAGGAAGAACTCGTACAGTGTTCTGGCATCATCATAGATATGTGTCAAGTGCTCATCTCCGTCCAGCAGCACTGATCGGCGAGCAAACTCTACGCCCTGATAAATGAAAGAAATGCTAGTTATGAAAGCCATAACTAATTCTACTGTAATTCCAACATCAGTTTCCTTCTTTTGACTCATTTTGAATATTTAGTTCACATACTGTTACAGTTTGGTTGATTGTGGCTCAGAAACAGCCAAAAGTCACCTTGGACTGAATGAACCTTGACCTGACTGCCTAAACTGAGTCATTAACTGGGTTTACATGGACACTTTTCTTCATTCTGATTGAAATCATTACGATTGAAGGTTTCGTCTCAACTGTTTACATGAGTTGTGATCTAATATGATCTGGTGTTTACATGAGTTGTGATCTAATAGGATCTGGTGTTTACATGAGTTGTGATCTAATAGGATCTGGTGTTTACATGAGTTGTGATCTAATAGGATCTGGTGTTTACATGAGTTGTGATCTAATAGGATCTGGTGTTTACATGAGCTGTGATCTAATAGGATCTGGTGTTTACATGAGTTGTGATCTAATATGATCTGGTGTTTACCTGAGTTGTGATCTAATAGGATCTGGTGTTTACATGAGTTGTGATCTAATATGATCTGGTGTTTACATGAGTTGTGATCTAATATGATCTGGTGTTTACATGAGTTGTGATCTAATAGGATCTGGTGTTTACGTGAGCTGTGATCTAATAGGATCTGGTGTTTACATGAGTTGTGATCTAATAGGGTCTGGTGTTTACATGAGCTGTGATCTAATAGGATCTGGTGTTTACATGAGTTGTGATCTAATAGAATCTGGTGTTTGCATGAGTTGTGATCTAATAGGATCTGGTGTTTACATGAGTTGTGATCTAATAGGATCTGGTGTTTACATGAGTTGTGATCTAATAGGATCTGGATTTAAATGAGTTGTGATCTAATACGATCTGGTGTTTACATGAGTTGTGATCTAATAGGATCTGGTGTTTACATGAGTTGTGATCTAATAGGATCTGGTGTTTACATGAGTTGTGATCTAATAGGATCTGGATTTAAATGAGTTGTGATCTAATACGATCTGGTGTTTACATGAGTTGTGATCTAATAGGATCTGGTGTTTACATGAGTTGTGATCTAATAGGATCTGGTGTTTACATGAGTTGTGATCTAATAGGATCTGGTGTTTACATGAGTTGTGATCTAATAGGATCTGGATTTACATGAGTTGTAAAGTTGTAAACCTTGCAATGGAATGAAATTTCATTGGGCGTTTTTATTCTGAATGAGATGTTTATATGGAGCATTTTCATTCTGATTGAGCATTTAAACCGATTTTAATCAGAATAAAGATGTCCATGTAAACCCAGCTATTGTTGCCCATCTGGATGTCATCAGAGGATCCTGGCTTTTGACTTATCAGCCCTTTGTCTTACAAACAATGGCATGCAAGATTCAAGATCTGACCCATGGTATAAAGACAGTGAGCAGCTTTGTATCGTGTGAACTTTACAAACTAAACTATGTCGTGTGTGCCATGTTCTGAGCATTTCAAGGATGACAATTACTGTAAGCGATTTTTATCTTGTTCCTCGATGTACTAGATGAATTATTAAATTGCTACGAAAATCACTATCAAATAACCAAAACACAGCATAATATCTATGAATAGGATGTAGAAACACAAAGGCAGGCAACTATGACATAAAACTGAAACTGTACTTTTTCAGATTTAGTTTTCCTTTTAAACTTAAATGGAATTTTCAAGACCCAACAGAAAATGAAGTGCCCTCGAAACCTGAAACCCTTAAGGCACTGTTCAGACCTGATATTGGTATCCGTCCTGAGTGATCTGATCACAAGTAGACACCTGTAAGTACAGGTGTGAAGGCATCCAAGATGCATTGAGCATGCATTTAATATCTGACCACTGGGACCACATTCAGAGGTGGTCTAGGCCATGTGTGTGTGAACAACCGGACTGTCCAATTGTGATCAGATCACCCATAATGCATGGCAGTAGCAGGTGTGAACAGGCCCTAAGATACTCAGACAGACTTTGACCTTAAACTTACCAGAACCTCAACTGACTGCATTTGGAGGTCATAGACGAGTGGGAGGGCTCTGGGTCGTGTTGCCAGGTAGTAGGTTGTCGCGGCAACCACTGCTCCGATGCTGAATAACATGGGGGTGGAGACACTACTGAGGAAATGGCTGATATCTTCCAGGTCTGGCAATGTCAGTTTCTTCAAGAACTCCTGGCTGAACATGATGCTGCTGGTGAGGAGACAGGCGAGTGTAGGAAGGAGTATGTGGTAGGATGCTGGCCAGGAGGAGACCTAAAGAGGAAAAGAGATGCCAATTCATTCATTGGTTTACTTTTTGTTTGCATTCTTAATCTGGAACTTGAGGAGGTTTGTTACTTTTAACCACCCTGCAATCACATCCCTCATGTTTGTGTTTGCATGGCGATTATTGTACTCTTGTGTGCTCAGTATTCAGAAATGAGCAGAGCTTTTGTAGTCAAATAGATAAGCGGTGTGTAAAACTGCTCCGTGAAGTACAGCTGTCACCTATCACTATACATCACCGACACCAACATTATGCTAAACTATTTGAAGGGGTCAAAATCATAACAAGTCTGCACATGTTGACAGCTACAGCTATGTGAAAGGAGCACCGCAGCTCCACTAGCTAGCAGGCATGCAGGACTGACCCCATTAGGATTTCAGTCACGGGCTTTAGTGAGTGTTTTCACTCGAGATAATAATTTTCTTACTTTTCTTTTTTCTTTCTTTCACACACTTTCCAATTATTTCTTTAACAAGCTGCGACATTCTTGATATGCAAGAGAATCTGTTAAACTGACAAACATCAGTATGTGCAGTTCTGAATTTAAACGAGTTAAGAACATTATTATCTCTCAACATTGGCTACTGTATCAAAGTATTGGCAAACTGGAATTTGGACTTGATGGTAGCACTGGGTGAAAAGGCAAGGCATCAATAAAGTCATTCGAATTTATACCTGAGGGAAGACAAATGTCCGTAGCACAATTTCAAGCAAACCATCAAGCAGTTATCAAGATATTTCACTCTGAACAACACATGTAAACCTCATGGGCCTTTTTCACTCTGCCAGCCCAAATCCACTGAGATGATGAATCTCAGTTTGTCATGATTCCATGTTTGACAGAGACACCGTCGATTTGCATAGTTACTGACGCCTACAGCAGTCTTTAGGGATCATAAAATGTTTTTACGATCATGCAATCGATCAAATAGTTTTTTTTAAAGATATTTGGTCTGGACGAAAAATGGTGGAATTAACAACCGTCTTGCTGACTCTACCATCCCAAGAGCTATTGTTTGCATAGCTACACACTGTCTCCTTTGCTCAGTTACCCCTGATGGGACTTGTCTATACAAATAGCTGCAGGCTTATCTACTGATGGTTTAATATATCACTATTAAATGCTGACAACACAATATAATGGATTTAGATACAGTTAACACTGGAATTGATTTATAGTAAAGAAAAAGTATCCCGATTGGTTTTAAGGATAAAATCCTATGTATTTCTCTACACCTGTATTCATGACTAAATAAGAAACCAAGTTTGAGTTTCGAAAAATCTAAGGAAAAAAATAAGGACAAAAACAGAAATGCAGATGTCTGGTACGTGAAATTAAAAAAACAGTTCTGTATATTTATTATTTTTTCGTTCATATTTGACTCATATTTATCCATGTGAGTATTTAATTCATTCATTTATTTATTTGATTGCTGTCTCTGGTTAATGTGTCTAAATTTCTCAGATTTGATTTTTGGATTTCATAACCTTGTGGGAGTTTTTCAGTGTGTTCAGTGAAAAAAGAAAAAGCGATTTGTTCTGTAATACAGTATTTCATGCTCTGCATTTGGAAAACAATAAAGATATTGTTTAAAAACTAACTTTGGTAGGCATTTCTTTCATTTAGGATCTATCTCTGATTGGAAGAAGCTAATGTTAGAACAACCAGAGATCTAACAGCAAACCTTGGCCATCAATAAATGATATACAGTGTAAAAGTGCACCCCTTCTTCTTCAGTGGGTAACCTCTGAAACCATGCTGCCAAGGTGTTGAGAGTATAGGCTGTAGAAGTCCATTGAATCCATTGCTCACTCAGGCTATTGGAGGTAAGACACTTAGCTCTGCTGCTTCTACTGTAAAATGGCAGGTTTACCTGTTCAGCTGAGGCTCACATTGTGTTAGAATTACAGTTGATCACACAGCATGTGCTGAACAGATTATCTTAACAAGTCAAGCAGGTGTGCCAGGTTCCCAGGGCGTAGATTAAACAATAGGGGTGGTGAGGTTTTCTTTGTTCTAACTAACACATTGGCAAAGAGACACAAATGCTTAGACCGACTAGAAGAGCTGTTTAGGAGTAAACAGAGACAGAATCAGAGATTGGGCTCTTTAGGGGAGATCACAGGGGCAGGTCCACCTCCATGAGGCCCTTAAGGATCAGACAAAGACCTTAGGCCCAGATTCCTATTGAACAAAACACTGATCATACCATGACAAGGCTGTGCAGACCGTCTTGATCTAAGATTAAAGTTGAGAAGATAAGACTGGGGGATGCATATTCACTCATGATGAATGTGTAGAGGTGAAAAGCACAGAGGGTTCACTTAACCTATCCTAACATCCCCTTTACCTTCTCAGCTAATATTACAAAACATAAATTTACATTATTTGCTTCATAAAGAGCGTGTTACAGTTTTGCATTTTAAGATATTTTGTTTAATGTATTTTGTATTTTGCACTGGACATTTGCACTTCCTGCATATACTGTACATATTGTATCCTGTCTATAGTATAGTGTAAATATGTATAGTTTAAACATAATGTACTGTACATACATTCTGTCTATAGTGTATCCATATCCACTTATTTATCTCTTATAGTTTAGTCATATCCATATTTCAATATCATATTATACCCATATTAGCCCTGTATTTATGTGTACATATCAACACTGTATAAATGTACATTAAGCACTTTCTCTGCACTTTACTGCTTCTATTGCACTTCTGGATTGATGCCAACTGCATTTCATTGTCACTGTACTGAACTTGTACGATGATCAATGACAATAAAGTTGAATCTGATCTGATCTGATCTGATAATTTATAGAATTTATTAGCATTTTAGCCACTATATCATAGAGAGGCAGCCCCTCTGACCGGAAATGACAATTATTAGATAATTAGCTAAAATGTAGTGTATCAGTAGCACAAGTAGAAGTTATAAAGTCTTCTAACATTAGCAGTAGAGGTCACAGTAAAGTTTTACAAATTATCAGCTGTGCAGCCTCAACCATGACAGAAAATAATATCTTCAAAAAAAATAATGCTCCCACCTAGATTATCAATGGTGGGCTGCCACTGCTACATTAATATTCATGATGAAAGTGCCACATGAATGAGGTGAATTTGTCACATTTAGGATAAGACTGCCTTTAAGGTTCACGAGAGCTGGACACTAAACTGTACCATCCAGCAGTAATGAAAGTTATATAGAAACAAAACATGAATAAGGATTTATTTTTGTTGCCAACACTAAATGTGTTCCGTAAAATCTTTTTTCTATTTGTAGGTGAGGGCATGAGAAACAGGCTCCAGGGGAACCATCTTGAAGATGCATGCAAATGAGCATCAACAGGCCACCTCTGTTTGAGTTCTCTTATGATAGAGCTGTGAAGGTCTTCTCAGCCAGACTATACTGATGAATGCTGGTCCACAAGGTGAGACAGAGTGGGGTCGGTGAACCTGGGTGGGGTTCATGGGGGTCTGGTGCGGCTGCTGAAAAAAGGCCTCAAGGAAACACTGTCAGTGATTCTGGTTTTATTTGAGATGTTCAGATGTACAGTTATCCAGTTTCTGATGAAGTTTAAGACTGAAGATTGAACTACTGGTCCACCTCTAATTAGAGGACAATAACCACCTGAACATTTTAGTGGTAAGCTTGTCCATAAATACATACGTAATTAACAGGTTTCATAGGAGGTCTGATCTCAATGAAATTTCACACATGCTTTGTAGGGGCCCCAAAGGAGTGTATGTCATTATTGGTTTCTATAATTTGTTTATTTTTACATTTTAGGCATATTGTACGGAGCCCCTGAAGTCCCATAAGGGAAATTGTGCGCACAAGTTGCTATCTTGATAATTATCTTGTGCGTTATTTCCCGAAAGAAGCTACCCCATTTTAACTTGTTCATACAAAGCGATGTGGCTTGTGAGAGGCACTTGTTGGATCCTTGCAGGAATGATGAGATGTATATTTTTAAGTGCCTTGGTAAGAGAACATCAACCTGTGCATATGGAGCTATACTTACAAGATAATTATCTTGTTGGCACAAGATAGTACCTTGTGCCAACAAGATAATTATCTTGTGCGCATAATAACAAGATCATTATCTTGTTCCCACAAGATAATAAAAAATAATAAACCCATTCCTCTTATGGAACTTTATGGGCTCCGTATATTTGAGCTTAGGAGATTTTTATGTCATTCCACTGTTATTCTGACATGATAGAGGTTATGGTGTATCCGCATCAGCACAAATATTGAGTAGCAGGGCTATCTGTGACCCTGGACTCAAAAGCTTCTAGTTTTTAATGTGCCTTTGTGATCATAATATATTATTAAATAAGTTACAAACTTAGGGCATTTGCCCCATTTTGCACTTGAATATGTTTCCCATGTTATGCTTTTAAGTGTAATAATTGATGAGCTTAGTTGGAAAAATCCCATCTCATTTGTGTCCAATAAAGTAACAAAACTATAAAGAAAAAAAACAACTTTCTACATCAATATTATGTCTTGATTTATTCTTTCATTTCTTATGGCAATACAGTGTGGGCAAGCACATGTGACACCAGCCATCCCATCTTTTTATTACAAAGAAATGTGAGAATGGTCACTAACTCGAGCTAGAATACCCCGTTATTTCAAACCTTGAAGTTTTAAAATATATTTTACATTAGCAAACTTCAGATGTGTAGTTTTATATTCCAATTTCTAAACAATTCACTTCCCGTTTCCTTTCACTATTTCTTTTTTAATCAGTTCTCTGATTCACTGTTGTCACACCATCTCTGCTGATCTCCTGTATAGTAAGCTTTGCAGAACCAGCCTTAGCCGGTTTTCAATCAAGCACAGAGGTCCAGTCATTTGGAAGAACTTTTCTGCATCATTTCACAGTCATTCCTCATAAAGGTCTTAACCAATTTCTCTTGAAAGATTACATATGAGGTATGACAACAGCATTTGAATGGTCTTCCATTTTGCTGTTAGGTGGGTTCTTTCTATAAGGCCTCAGGGTTCAGAGACAAGGAACCATTTTTTTGTTTTGTTTTCAACCTACCTGTGCTTTTTCTTTAACGCTGATGTCTTTTAAGTTTTAATATTACTGTACTCACAAATAAATAAGCCTGAACCTAAAACCACAAAACTGCACTGTCCGTTTTATAGACCCATATTGTCAGCCTTACTCTAGATTCTATTAGACATGCATAGAAATGTGACTTTCATGCCAAAAGGTTCAAGTAGTTCAACTTTACTTTTGAATGCAGGTATTTTACGAAAATGCAATGTTATTTTTTTTACTTAAGCTAAAACAAATCTCCAGAAGGACTAGCATATACAAGTATCACATTCAACAAAGCACTCGGAATTTTACAAAACTAAAAGAGAAAGACTAGGACAGATTTCACTTCGACTTCCAGCTGATACATCCCAAAACTCAACACATTCATACCCATCTATCCATGTACACCACAGCACTAACCATCCTGTATATATATAAAGACATATAAATACAACTTCATTTAAATGTTCTCCAGCTAACGCGTGATTCATGTTGTTTTTAATAGTTTTAATAAATGAATGATTCTCTGCATGGCTGTTGTGAAGAACATGATCCTCTTGTTGTGAGGCATGTGATCCTTTACAGTCTACTCCACCCACCCCAGCGAGAAACAACGAGCGTCACCGGAGCCGGAGAGAGACGAGAGGGGCAGGCGAGGATGCGTACCAAGGAACCAATAACAACAGGGTGGGTTCATGGGATGTCAGCCAATCAGAGACGAGTCACCTTTCACCTCAAAACCTGCGGAATGCCACGGGACCCTAAGCGTCGTCGGCCACTGTCACTGCCCTCCTGACATGCTGACTCTTCACAGAACACTAGCATGATTTTACCTCACACACACACACACCTTCATACACTCACGACTGTCCCGGTTAATTAACAACGAACGTTAAACATGCAACTTAAATGACGTAAATGCTTGATTTAACTTGTCTAACTTTAAGCTGAAGGTCATTCGCACACAGGTTTACAGCAGCAGTCCGCAGGGGGGGGGGGGGTGGTGCAGTTAATGGTGAAATAAAGTGAAGAGAACTCTACAAACTTTACATTTGACTGGAGCCATTTTAATGTACAGTCAGGCAGCCCGAGCAGCTCTATAGCACTCAAGTTACCAGTTGAGTTAGCTGGTACGTCTACATTATGTCCGATAATCCGTGCAGACCCCCTTGTATGACCCCCTTGTAGGCTGATGGATGAAGACTGGGTTAGGTTACCATGAACAATGCTGAAGGGGGCATAGTATTTAAGAAACAGACATACGATGCATTGAATAATATTAACATAATATTCAACTGAGCAGGCTGTAATCATTACAAAAACCAGTGACGTGTTAATAATTGCACTTAAAAAATACAAATGAGTTAAGAGATAGTGGGAAGAGTTCCACTTGAAGTTCCATGTCAACACCACTGCATTGATTTCTCATCATACATTTGTACAATTTAGTTTGTCATGTGGTACAACAGCTGCTGAAACATTAGCAGTTGTTCAAATACTGATAAAACGTCAAAAACCTCACTTTATTCAAGTACTTCTCACCTGTTAGCTGCAGATGTTCCTGGCTTCTGGATTCTTGCTCCTTGCCACGCTGCACCGACTTGTGGCATCAAAAAGTCCAACTTCCGGAAAAAGGTTTCAAAATAAGATTTCTTGTATAAGTTTCTCATGAATAAACATTTCTGGAACTTAAAAGGCAATGTAATTGAAATAAATATTTTTATTGGAAAGGTTTTGACGTAAGCTAACATATAATCGTAGTCCTCCGAGTTTGTCTTTTAATTATGTAATGCTTTTATGATGTTTCTAAATTCAATTTTGAAGGGAAAAGTATGTATGACATGTACTGTGTGCATCCCTTTACATGTACAGGAACTGGTTGTGGCACATTCGAATCTAAAGAAAAAACTGACTTCTCCATGTTGCATCACAAAGGAGATAGATTTGTTTTGTGATGCAGTAACTGTTTGCTACAGAGCCCTTAGCATTCCATAAAAGGAATTTTTTGTGCCCACAAGATAATAACTTTTATCTAGATGGAGGATTAAAATGCTTGAGTCTTAATTGTTGAAAATAATAGATAATTAATATCATTAATAAATCTATTCATCTTAATAAGCATGTAACTTTATGATGAGTGATGAGGGATAATTCACATGTAATCAAAAAACTCAATTACTCAGTGTGCAATAATATTTTTATTTTCATTGTATACACTTTTTAATAATGAAGTCCAACAACAGTACAATAAATTAGGACAATATAAAAAATATAAAAACATCATAAAACTAGAATCTTGTTTTGTCTCTTCACTTCATTAGAGTCATGCAGGTATGTGCATTCATTGCCTTCTGCTTAATGCCAACACCTACTTTAAAAACATGTTTATTATTAATGAGTTAAGATCAGCAGGTAATGATGACAAAGGTCATCTGGTGATGAACGTCAAGTTACATGTTCCTTTCTTACACGTCCAAATATAATAAAATATGAAGAACAAATATTCCAGGGAGAGTTTGTGTCTTTGGAACATCAGGTTTTCAGAGCAGTAGGTTTTAGTTTTCAGGATAATGGGCTGTCAGACCATTGGGTTGTTTGGACTATTGGGGTTTTGAAATATTGGATCATCAACACAAGGTTGTCTTTGAGGTTCATACTTTCTGATGTTTAAAATACCTGTAACATATTGAATATCTGGAGGAATAAATGTCTGCAATTCTGGTATGAATTAAAATAAAACATTTCATCAGTTGTTCATTTTCAGTCTTAGGACCAAGTTTTTATCTCACCAGTTTTCTTCTTTTCTTCGTTTTTTCTCATGTCTTTAAGTCCTTTGGTCTTCATATTGCTTTTCTGTATTTACATAGATTTAATATCTTAAACACTGACTTCTTTTCTTATGAATATTTTTGGTATGGGGGGGTGCATTAGTGCACATGGCAAGGGTAACTTGCACATTTGTGAAAGCACCATTAATGCTGAACGATATTCAGGTTTTCGAGCAACATATGTCTTTTTCAGTGAAAGTCTTGGTTATAAGACAAAGCCAAATGCCACATTCTACACCTACTACAACAGCATCGCTCCATAGTAAAAGAGTCCGGTGCTAAACTGATCTGCCTGCAGTCCTGACTTGTCACCCTTTGAAAATATTTGGCACATTATGAAACGTAAAATACGACAAAGGAGAACCTGAACTCTTGAGCAGCTGAAATCCTACATCAGGGAAGAATGGGAAAACATTCCACTTTCAAAATGACAGCAGTTGGTCTCCTCAGTTCCCAAACGCTTACAGAGTGTTGTTAAAAGAAGAGGTGATGCAACATAGTGGTAAACTATTTTCAATTACATATGGGGTTTTAATGATTTACAAATCATTGTATACTGTTTTTATTTACATTTTACAAAGTGTTCCAACTTTTGGGGGGTTGTATGCCCTAATATTTTCAACATGTTTAGAAAAAGCAAACAATTACTTCACCACCAAACAAATTCAACTGCTTTGTGGTGCAACGTTGAGAAGTCAGTTTTTTCTTTAAATTTGAACAAGAATGTGCCACAAGCAATGCCTGTACATGTACAGTAAAGGAATCCACACAGTACAGGAGACTGTCCTGCAGTCTCACCTGAGTCAGACACACTGTACATATTTTGTCCTTCAAAACTGAATGTAAAAACATCATAAAAGCATTACATCATTAAAAGACAAACTCGGAGGACCACAGTTGTATTTTAGTTCATGTCAAAACAAAAACAAAACATTTCATTTCAGCAAAACAAAATATTTCTGTCAATTACACTTTCTTTTCAGTTCTAGAAATGTTTATTCACTTTTACGACAGATCTTATTTTGCTACAATTAGGTGTGCGTGGCCAGGAGCAAGAAGCTGGGAAGATCTGCTGCTATAGTAACAGTTGAGAAGGACAATGGCGACATCAGGGGGGGCCACGGGGGCGTGTGTGTGTTTATGTGTGTGTTTATGTGTGTGTTTATGTGTGTGTTTATGTGTGTGTGTGTGTGTGTGTGTGTGTGGCTGCGGCCCCCCTATATATCAAGGTCGTGACGATGTCTTACATGTGATTAAACATGTATTTACTTGAATAATCAATACTTTTACGCATGATAGCTATAGCAAAAGTAAATAGTGAATTACAATGGTAAGTTGATAATGAAAACACTAAGATCCTTAAAGGATAATTATGTGCTGTCTCTACAATACTGTAACTTATATAATATCAATGGTACTGTGGTACCACGACAACAAACAGAACCTCTCCTCTCAAAAAGTGAAATAAAGCAGTATTGGAATTACATGGAGTAAACTTGTCGAACAAACAGGTAGGTGACGGTCTTCCTGTGAAGAATACAATTGAGTTATTTTCACAAGTGTAACATATTCAATAAGTATATTTTCAATACAGAACCAGAGAAAGGATGAATTTTCCGTGAACTGTTCTGTGGGGGCCTGAGAGTATGTGTGGTGATTTATGTGACAGCAGGGTGGTATTGGTATGAAGAAGTGTAGTGTCTCTGGAGTCAGGGACAGATAACAGTCAAAGGGGGTACCGTTGTAAGGAAGAAGAGGAGTGTATCGGTCCGTTGAGGTTGGTCATGTAATCAGGTTAAAAAGAGTTCAGTGGATGATCTGTGTCTGTCTTTAATTAAAAATGGTAGTAAAACAATTCAGTCTTTGTCAGTTTCAGAGTATCTGAGTGTGTTCCATCGTTGAGATAATGTCATTTGACTCAAAAAGAAAGTGGAAGTGTTTTCCAGCTGGACTGTCTGCTACACCACCACCCGCTACTGTCTTATTGATCTTTTCCATGGATGAGTTCATTGATTGCTTTGAGTCTGTGAGTCAATCAGACCGTCTTGCAACATCCAGCCAATCAGAGCCCCCATGGAGCCAGCCTGACTTTTGATTGGTAGACTAGCTGAGGTTACACATCACCTTGTAAGAGAATCTGTGTGAGCATTTTGAGCCAGTAGTACATCAGTGCATCAGAGTCAGAAGGTTGCAATAGCAGGGGCGTTGTCATTGGCTGTTCAGCTGAAAAGGGAAAACCACAGATTCACCAGGCTGCTTGTTGTTACAGGTGAGAGAGGAAGACATTAAATAGGAATATACTATACTGGTAAACTTATAGCTATCCTTTGTCACTATGGAAAAGGGGATTTACATTCAATTGAACAAATCCCCCTCTTTTTGGGACAGTTCTTCTGAATTATATGTTATTTGTGAAGTTATGTAATACAATGAAATGCCCTGAATCTTGTGCATTGTGATGTTGTATCAAAGTTGTTGTTTTAAAAAAATAAATTTGTAACCCTTTAAAAGCGAACTGGAAAAAAAATCCCCACACTTTAGGGGTTAGGATCTATCAATCTATAACTATATTATGATCTCAATCTATATTATAATCACAATAGGCACATTAAAAACTAGAAGCTTTGAGTCCAGGGTCACAGATAGCCCTGCTACTGAATATTTGTGCTGATGCACACCATAGCTCCTACACCATAACCTCTATCATATCAGAATAATCATGGAATGACATAAAAATTCCCCAAGTTCAAATGTGCCAGCAGCCTTGTGGACAGCATTCATCAGAATAGTCTGCATGTGTCGTCTACTCACCAGTCTGTTATTAACCTTTATTTTGTTTAAAAATACTCACTTGGGTCAGTAACATTCAGTTCTTTAAGGAATAACTTGGTTTGTTATTTTTTCCAAGCATCCATCACAATTTTTCCGTAACTCATGAGTGATGTGTTTTTTATTATCAGTTTAGATCTGAATTTACATCTTTTTATACATTATATCTCTGCGTTTGGTTGTTCATCAGGCACTCTGTCTGCTTCAGTGATAAAGATTGCAGCCTGGCTGAGAAGACTTAATTTTTCTTTTTTTTTAAAGACCTTCACAGCTCTATCATAAGAGAACTCAAACAGAGGTGGCCTGTTGATGCTCATTTGCATGCATCTGCAAGATGGTTCCCCTGGAGCCTGTTTCTCATGCCCTCACCTATAAATAGAAAAAGATAACAAAAATGTGTGGGGTATGTGGGAGACTGAGAAAAACAAACATTAATGCTACGTTTTACGTTTGAATTTACGGAACACATTTAGTGTTGGCAACAAAAATAAATCTTTATTCATGTTTTGTTTCTATATAACTTTATATATACTATAAAATTATCTAATAATTGTCATTTCCGGTCAGAGGGGCTGCCTCTCTATAATATAGTGGCTAAAATGCTAATACATTCTATAAATTATCAGATCAGATCAGATCAGATTCAACTTTATTGTCATTGATCATTGTACAAGTTCAGTACAGTGACAATGAAATGCAGTTGGCATCAATCCAGAAGTGCAATAGAAGCAGTAAAGTGCAGAGAAAGTGCTTAATGTACATTTATACAGTGTTGATATGTACACATAAATACAGGGCTAATATGGGTATAATATGATATTGAAATATGGATATGACTAAACTATAAGAGATAAATAAGTGGATATGGATACACTATAGACAGAATGTATGTACAGTACATTATGTTTAAACTATACATATTTACACTATACTATAAACAGGATACAATATGTACAGAATATGCAGGAAGTGCAAATGTCCAGTGCAAAATATAAAATACATTAAACAAAATATCTTAAAATGCAAAACTGTAACACGCTCTTTATGAAGCAAATCATTTAAATTTATGTTTTGTAATGTTAGCTGAGAAGGTAAAGGGGATGTTAGGATAGGTTAAGTGAACCCTCTGTGCTTTTCACCTCTACACATTCATCATGAGTGAATATGCATTCCCCAGTCTTATCTTCTCAACTTTAATCTTAGATCAAGACGGTCTGCACAGCCTTGTCATGGTATGATCAGTGTTTTGTTCAATAGGAATCTGGGCCTAAGGTCTTTGTCTGATCCTTAAGGGCCTCATGGAGGTGGACCTGCCCCTGTGATCTCCCCTAAAGAGCCCAATCTCTGATTCTGTCTCTGTTTACTCCTAAACAGCTCTTCTAGTCGGTCTAAGCATTTGTGTCTCTTTGCCAATGTGTTAGTTAGAACAAAGAAAACCTCACCACCCCTATTGTTTAATCTACGCCCTGGGAACCTGGCACACCTGCTTGACTTGTTAAGATAATCTGTTCAGCACATGCTATGTGATCAACTGTAATTCTAACACAATGTGAGCCTCAGCTGAACAGGTAAACCTGCCATTTTACAGTAGAAGCAGCAGAGCTAAGTGTCTTACCTCCAATAGCCTGAGTGAGCAATAGATTCAATGGACTTCTACAGCCTATACTCTCAACACCTTGGCAACATGGTTTCAGAGGTTACCCACTGAAGAAGAAGGGGTGCACTTTTACACTGTATATCATTTATTGATGGCCAAGGTTTGCTGTTAGATCTCTGGTTGTTCTAACATTAGCTTCTTCCAATCAGAGATAGATCCTAAATGAAAGAAATGCCTACCAAAGTTAGTTTTTAAACAATATCTTTATTGTTTTCCAAATGCAGAGCATGAAATACTGTATTACAGAACAAATCGCTTTTTCTTTTTTCACTGAACACACTGAAAAACTCCCACAAGGTTATGAAATCCAAAAATCAAATCTGAGAAATTTAGACACATTAACCAGAGACAGCAATCAAATAAATAAATGAATGAATTAAATACTCACATGGATAAATATGAGTCAAATATGAATGAAAAAATAATAAATATACAGAACTGTTTTTTTAATTTCACGTTCCAGACATCTGCATTTCTGTTTTTGTCCTTAATTTCCCATCCAGTTTGCAAAGGGGCAGGACTCTCATTTTCTGTGCAAACCATTTAATTAACATTTTGTACCAAAGTACAGCAGCAATTTATTTTTGAAGTGAAACTGTTAATAATTATGATGATGTGATTTTTCAAAGGATAATCTAAGGAGACAGTGTGTAGCTATGCAAACAATAGCTCTAGGGATGGTAGAGTCAGCAAGACGGTTGTTAATTCCACCATTTTCGTCCAGACCAAAATATCTTAAAAAACTATTTGATCGATTGCCATGATTTTAATAATTTCTAAAGTCCAAACAAAAACCCACGGCGAGGCATCTTTTTATTGTTACGCCCCACGTTTGTGGAACAGCCTGCCTGAGGACCTGAGGGCAGCAGAGAGTGTTGATACTTTTAAAGGCAAACTCAAGACCTACTTTTAAGTCAGGCTTTTAACTGAATTTTACTTATTTATTTATTTATCTAACAGCTATTTACTTTTAGCCTGTTTTACTGTTTTACTTGTTCGTATATCATTTTAATATTTTTAACTTATTTTATCTTTTGTACTGTTTTCCTTTTAATACTTTTTATTTTCTGTTCCTACTCATTTTAACACACATCATCTCTTTTAGTATTTCATTATTTTATTTCATTCTCTTATCCTCTCATTTCCTTCTGTATGGAGTTTTTATTTTGATGGATTTTAATTTATTTACCCTATCTATTTATTTTTATTAGTTTTTATCCTCTGGTGTTTCCTCACTTGGGGGCCGCCCATGCCAAGGGGTTGTGATCGTGGCCATGGCTGTGGGAATGCTGCTGTGGGAATGCTGCTGTGGGGGTTGCTCTGGCTCGGGTGGATTGGGGAATCCGTACTGCAGCCTTATGGTTGTGGTGTTGGCTCCTTCGTCCGCTGGGCTTGTGGTGCCTCATGCAGTGGTGTTTTTGTAGTCATGACTGTGGTTGCAGTTCCTGGTGTGGGCGCCCCCCCCCCCCTTTATGACAGCGTTTCCTCCGTTCCTGTGTCTTAATTTCCGGCTCTTATAAGTACTGATCTTATTTCAATGCCTTATTTATCTACAATGTTATTGCTGTGTGTGTATTTGGATGTCTGTGTGTCTGTATGTGTTGGCGGGGAAGGGTTACTCTTTTATTATGTGAAGCACTTCGTGTTACATTTTCCTTTTATGAAAAGTGCTTTACAAATAAAGTCTGATTGATTGATTGATGATCGTAAAAACATTTTATGATCCCTAAAGACTGCTGTAGGCGTCAGTAACTATGCAAATTGGCGGTGTCTCTGTCCAACATGGAATCATGACAAACTGAGATCCATCATCTCAATGGATTTGGGCTGGCAGTGTGAAAAAGGTTTGCCCAATGATCTGAGGGTGGAACCCAGAAGAGAGACTGAGGGATGTGTCTAACGCTTAGCAGTAGGCTTTCCAAACCTGGGAGATAAACTGAGGGCCCCGATCAGAGACACTATTGACAGGAATGCCATGGAGGCGGAAAACATGGTTAGTGAGAAGGTCAGCGGTCTCCTTGGTAGTTTGGCCAGAGCGACAAAATGGACAGCTTTGGAGAAACGGTCTACAATGGTAAGAATGGTGGTGTTACCTTGCATGGTGGTAGCCTGATATAGAAGTCTAGTGCGATATGAGACCATGACTGACTGGGGACTGGCAGGGGATGTGGCAGCCCTGTAGGTGGATGATGAGTGGCTTTACCTCGAGCACACTTAGTGCAAGCAGCGACATAGGCCAGAGTGTCTGTGTCCATGGTGGGCCACCAGAAGTGTCTCGTATGGGTTCTCGTAGGGTTCAGTTGAGTGAACGAGCATGGGACAAACAGACGGTTAGGTGGGCCATTACCAGGGTCTAGTTGCATTTTCCGGGCCTCTAGTACAGCAGTCTCTGTCTCCCAGGTGATGGCTGCCAAAACACAAGAGGGAGAGAGAATGGTGTCTGCACCATGGTTAGTTTCATCAACAGTGTATTGACGAGAAAGTGCATCAGGTTTAAGATTACGAAAGCCTAGGCAATAAGTAAGGGTGAAATTGAACCTGCTGAAGAATAGGGCCCAGCGAGCTTGACGGGAGTTTAGCCTTTGTGCAGCCTGAATGTTGGCCAGATTTTTGTGGTCTGTCCAAACAACAAACGGCTGTTCTGTTCGCTTAAGCTAATGCCTCCATTCTTCCAGGGCAAGTTTAATTGCCAAGAGTTCCCTAATCCCCACATCATAATTGCGCTAAGCAGATGAAAGAGGTCGGGAAAAGAATGCACACACAGCTTAAACATCATCTTCAAGTATCCAGATGACACCATCATCCTGGGTCTCATGTCCAACAACGATGAGACTGTAAACAGAGAGGAGGTCAGTATGCTGGAAACATGTTGCCATGAGGAGATCACGCCCCATTTCACATCATTGGGGCTGAAGTGGAGAGAGTCAACTGTTTCTCAGACTTCACATCAACGACAATCTCTCCTGGTTCAGGCAAACAGAGGGCACCTATAGTTTCTGAGGAGACTTAAGAAGTATAGCTTGACCACAAGGACTCTCACCAGCTTGCATGGCATCGCAGTCATACATTAGCTGGGAATACAGGAGGGGATTGGGAATCCAGCTCTGAGGGGCCCCAGTGCTCAGTCAGTGTAGATGAGGAGACGTTGTCCATCCTCACCACCTGGAGTCTGCTTGACAGGAAGTACAGTACAGGTCCAGTTGCATAGGGAGGACTTAATGCCTAGGATCCTGAGCATGTAAATAAGCTTAGTGGGCACAATCGTGTTCAATGCTGATCTGTAGCTTATAAACAGCATCACTTATATGTTGTACTTATCCAGATGGGAGAGGGTGGGGTGGAAGAATCAGGGTAATAATGTTGTGGATCTATTTGGATGGTACGCAAGTTGAAGTGGGTTCAAGGTGTTCGGAAGGCAGCAGCAGATGTGGGTCCTGACAGCCGCTCAAAGCACTTCATGATGATGGAGGTCAGTGCAATAGGGCAGTAGTCATTGTGGCAGGTGATGGAGTGTTTCCTGGGTCTGAAGCACGTGGAGACTGCCAACTGGAACAGGGAGAGGTTTAAAATAGAGGAGAATATCTCAGCCAGCTGGTCGGCACATTCTTAAAGGATGCAGCCCAGATGACATCTCTTCTCATGAGCGGTCGTCCTGGTCCTCAGCCAGCAGCTTGCAGCTGGTATTGCTGTGCATAGAAGGCATTGAGCTCATCTGGAAGAGAGGCAGTGGACTGGGGATCACTGCTATTTCTCCTTTTGTTGTCTGCGATGGAGCACAGTTCACACGACATGCATCTGGGATGGAAGCTGTTGGTCTCCAGCTTGCATTTCTGATGGCCCTCTGTCGATTGTATCTGGATCTCCTCAAAGCCTACAGGTCCACAGAGCTAAAGGCAGATGATCGTGCTCCAAGCTTAGCTTGGACCTCGCCATTAATCCTGGCCTTCTGGTTGGGCAAAGCCCTGATAGTGACCCTTGGGATGATGCACTTAACTTTAACCTTAATCAATTGATATTCATTATCTGTTCTTACAGGAATAACCTCCTCTTATTTGATTGCAAAGTACATCATGCTTCTAAGTGAATCATAGAGAATTATCTGTGTTAATTTTCTGCAGGAAATTAGCTCCATAGTTTAATACGGCCTGTTTTATTTGCAGCAGGTGCACCAGTACGTGCACAGAGTTCTGGAGGGTCAGTGTCGTCCCAGCAGAACGAGGAAGAGCCTGTTAACTCAACTTCCTGCTTCCAGTCACATGACCCAGCCCTTCCTGTGGAAAGACATTCCACTACCTGATGAACTCTTCATTTATTCTCCACCTTTTGGGTTCAGAGGTCTTCGGTGCAAAAATAGAGAAGCTGCTCAAGCAGGTAAATATAATAAATTTTTTTTTTCACTTCTAAGAAATCTACTCATATTTGATAAATATTTAGTGTAGCCATAGTCCTTTAATGGCACCTTGTATGTCCCTGGTCATTTTATTATGTACTTTATGAAGTGTAGGTACAGTGTTGACTCTGAGTTTTATTTTAAGATGGACCCCAGGAAGAGTAGTCGCCAAGGCAACAACTAACATAGATCCAATAAATAATATGGTAAATGAAAATGCCAGAAGAAATCAACACAGTTACTCAGTGTGCAATGTTTTTATTTCCATTGTATACATTTTGTAATATTACAGTCCAACAATACAATAAATTAAGACTGCATCATAAAACTGGAATCTCATTTTGTTTTTTCACTTCATAAGAGTTGTGCAGGTATGTGCATTCATTGACTTCTGTTGGTGCTCAGACAGATTAGCGTCAAGATTACTTTTTAAATTCCTTGGCGAACACATGTGATTAACATCATTATCATGAATCAACATCACGGAGAAATGTCAAGCACATCACTCTTCTCCCTTGTGGTTAAGAAAAATAAAAAAACAACAACTGTATTTCTTAATGAAATGCACAAAAAAAAACAACAACTCCCATACCGTCCCATAAATGTTCTTTAACTTTTACAAAGGAGCAATGGAAAGAATCCTGACTGGAAACATTACTACTACTACCAAGGACAGATCTGCAGCAGAAGCTTCACAATTTAAATCAGTATATGACTTGACATGTCCTTTATTTTATTAGGTAACTTCACCTGAAGTCAGCTGTGTTGGTTATTAAATAAAAATTTCATAAAAACCTAAGAATTGACTTTCTCCATCGAAATGAAGTTGGCTGGAGGAACAGTACAGAGAAACTTAAAATCATTACTTAAGGGAAAAGAATCAATTAATCAATTTTACATTTAAAAAAAGTAATCACACAATGTGTGTACGGTTGAAATGTTAATAACAACATAACAATTAAAATGATACTAATGTTGCATAAATAAAAAATACAATCATAAAGAGACGTGTGCACTTTTTCCTCCCTGCTATTTTGGAAGACTGCAGTTTAAAGTAGATCGACAATTCTCTCATGAGTCAGTACAAAAATGCTCCCACTAAAACCACAAACTAAGAGTCATTGTAAAATTATGTTGCTAATGTACAGTGGAATGGTCAGATGTCCCAATAAACAATGTAATTCATCACAGCATACAATGGTCTTAGTGAACGCTCTCATCTGATTGGTTGCAGGGTGTCCATTAATTCCTGATAATGGACACCAACTGAGTAGTTCCTGTTCACCATTCTGAAGGAATGCTCTGGCTGTGGACACCTTGACATTAGAAATAAATTACATCAAAAGCATCAGATTATCAACAGTTCATCTGCAGGACAGTGAATGTAACACACAAGCTGCCAGCAGCCTACACTGCCCCTATGAGTTCACGGATACTTTGTAGGTTGTCACATAGCACATCATCTGATCTCAGGTCCCATTTCAAACTTGCTATGAAGGTTGCGGCCAACAGGACACATGACCTATCAGGCTGGTGAAAATCTTGATATTCATGTTTGGACAATGACATAGCTGGATGGCTACATAGTTGTAACATTTACTGTTTGTCAACAATATGCATATGCTGATGATTTTGAATCTTGCTAGCATAATGTTAGCTTTTGGAGCCAAAGGGTTCTGTGAACTGAGTGGACAAGAAATATCTTCTGTTGCCAAGTAATGACTATTCCAAGTATTAGTCAAGCCCTCAGCTGTTATGGCTTGTGAAAAATTATACATTTGATTTCAAAATGAATAAAAAACTAAATGAATGGTTTAAATATTCCTCTCTGGGATAATGACCTCCAGGTGTCCATAATCAGTATTAATGGACTCTGCAGAGGTGGTCGGCTCTGGCCTTTGCTTTGTTTATTAATTCCTGATAATGGACCGCTCATCAGCCGTTAACCCTTCCATTCTCTGTAGCACCTTTCAAAACATAAATATGAAACTGTATAGAAATATGTTTTCATATATTTCAACTAATTGAAGCCTGCTTCAAAATGTCCTTGAGGATATCTAGGACTGATGGAGATCAATCCACTTCATTTAAAAAAGATCCCATTTCTTTGTAACTTTAAATACATATTCACTTCTTCCAGTGTTAAGACAAATAAAATCCTGTACTTCTTCAAAATGCTTTGTAACATCAACACAATACCATGCCAATGATCTGACAGCCAATCAAAAACTCCAATAGTTAAAAAAAGTCCCTTTTAAGCCAGAGTCCATTATTTCAAAGGTCTGATGTTCCAAAAATACACACTATAGTAACTGAAGTAACTAATGTACTATGACCTTTTCATATACCTCCCAACAAAACCTAGTTTTAATGCCAACACCTACTTTAAAAACATGTTTATTATTAATGAGTTAAGATCAGCAGGTAATGATGACAAAGGTCATCTGGTGATGAACGTCACCTTACATGTTCCTTTCTTACACGTCCAAATATAATAAAATATGAAGAACAAATATTCCAGGCAGAGTTTGTGTCTCTGGAACATCAGGTTTTCAGAACAGTAGGTTTTAGTTTTCAGGATAATGGGCCGTCAGACTATTGGGTTGTTTGGACTATTGGGGTTTTGAAATATTGGATCATCAACACAAGGTTGTCTTTGAGGTTCATACTTTCTGATGTCTAAAATAAAAACATTTCATTAGTTGTTCATTTTCAGTCTTGAGGCCAAGTTTTTATCTCACCAGTTTTCTTCTTTTCTTCATTTTTTCTCATGTCTGCAAGTCCTTTGGTCTTCATATTGCGTTTCTGTATTTACATAGAGTACAGAATTTGTTCCTAAAACTAAAACTTCATAAAAAGGAGGAAACGCTGTGATATCTCAGGGTCCGCTGGGGCAAAAGGAGCAGTCAATCCCCCCTGTAAGGTCAGTGATGGCTCCCTCTTTGACGAGCCTTTTTAAGAGTTCAGTCTCTCTGTCCACATTGTGCGATGTCTGTTGTAGCATGGCACTCATGGGCAGGTGGTCATAGTAGTGCAGTGGCGCCCCCTTCTGGGAGAAATTGTAGCCAAAGCCTGCCAGGCTGACCTCGTCACACAGCAGACTGGCTAAATCCAGTGCAGAAACACCCATGGTAGGTATGTTCTGCAGAGAAAAACAAAGACCCAAACATATTATGAGAAAAAACTTTTGTTTTTATTATCTGCTATTTTTTCCAGTCTTGACTCAAATAATGTAAATTTAACATAAAAATAAAGAAAATACTTTAAATTGTGACTCTTGAATATACTGTATATCCAATAATAACAGGTGTATACTGCCTTTATTCTAGTACTATGTGTCTCATGCTTAGGTCTTATACAAACGACCTGGGAAAGGGAACACAGTGATCTTTCTGGCTTAATGCACCACTGAATCAGCAACCAAGAAAGTCAGCATAATAAACCATTAACATGCCACATCTGTGTCCAGTTCATTGTCTCACTAGTCCCACTGTTAAAAGGTGTCTATAAAAAGAAGACACTTTATTCGACTGTGTAAATGAATAGTCTACCTTGGCTATAAAAACAGACAGACAGACGGATTTAGTGGCTTCTATGGGAAGTTTCCATTACCTGGTCCCAGCCCCACAGGCGTCTTTTGGGTGGAGGGTATTTCAGTAGATCTAATGCAGTCTCTCTGATGACATGAGGGTTTAGAAGTCGGAACCTGTGGGGCTCAAGAGGGATTTGATCCGGAACCTTCTGCCAGAAGAAGAGCCAGTCCCACAGAGACTGAAACACAAAGCAAACACGTGTCCTGTCTATGATCTTAAACACTGGCTCCTTTTCTTATGAATATTCTTTTATTCTCAAGACTACAGATCAGCTTTTGAATCTTGGTCACATAAAGACCGTTGTGTTACTGCATCACTTGCACAGATGTTATTTTCTGTTGCATTTTCTGCAATCGTGTGGAATTGCTTTACCTGAAGAACTCAAGTCTGGATCTTGCATGGGATCACTTTAAACTCAGTCATATGGTCATTACTGATCTGGTGCTTGTTGTCTTACGCTGTGCTATAGACTGTTTCTTGTGTGATTTCTATTCTGAGTTCTGGGTTCTGTTTTTATTTATTGTGGAGTTTTGTTCTGTACTGTTTTCATGGACTTCTTAGAGGAACAACAATAGTGACTGCAAACTCAGAAGATTTGTGTAGTAATCTAGCACGGGGAGCTATATCATATGATCATCTACAGCATTAAATACTTCCTGTATGTGTAAACCAGACACAAGGGGAAATTGCAGGCTACATACAAAGCGGGCTCTGATGCATGATCAGCAGACTGAATGGTGGTGGATCATCAGGTTTGATCTAGTCAAATCAACTTGCAGCTTTCTTATCACAGTCACTCAGAACTCTGTGTTAACGTACTTTGCTGATATGACAACACTTATCAGGAAGTTAAATACATCCATTCCTCAGATTAAAGCTCTTCCTTTCCAGTCACTAAAACACAGACACACACCACTACTCACCACAGTGAGCTTGTTGATCATAGCAGAGGTCCAGCTGACGTCTACACCTTTATACACCACAGCTACAAACAGAGTGTGTGGGTCTGTGTCGACCCAGTGGAGCGGCGTGCCCTCTGGGTAACTCATCCTGATGCTGGTCCGATTTCCAACATCAACGCTGAACTCTCCCAGAGGACCGCTGTTTAACCTGACGGGGGCAGACAGAGTCAGTGGTTCACTTCATTTAAATGCAGTTATTGAGTCACATGTCCCTGTGAGCTATACACAGTGGGAAGTGTTGTGATGATAGTTACTCACAGAACAAAAGGCATTAGAGTCAAATTGAAACTCCAATATGGATTCTGAGCATGTCATCTACACTGAGTCCCTATCACCACTGCAAGCAACACTGCTAAGGACCATTATGTGTAAACTGAATTAGTGCAGTCCCCTAATCACAAGTGTGTTTCTGACCTGATAACGGTGTCAAAACGGTCAATGAGTGGGCCCAGCTCCAGGCCTCTGAGAATGCCTCCATTTCCAATGACCACACAACGCTGACATTTATCTGAGGCACCGTGCAGCTGAGGAACGGAATCAGAGTCTGGAAGCTTTAAAGGAAAATTCACAAACAATTAGTTTTTGCTCCGACTGTGCTTACATGAACATGAAGAAATAAAAAGTAATAATATAATATAATATAATATAATTTAATATAATATAATATAATCAGATCAGATCAGATCAGACTCAACTTTATTGTCATTGATCATAGTACAAGTTCAGTACAGTGACAATGAAATGCATAATATAATATAATATAATATAATATAATATAATATAATATAATATAATATAATTTTAAAAAATTCAATGGAATCCACACAGAATACAATTAGTAGAGACTTCAAAATGTTAAAAGGCAAAGCTACATAATATGGTTTAAATATGTGTAAAGTTTGGTGAAGCTATTAAGTACAGTTTGTGAGATATGCTCCAGGAAAAAAAAAAAAAACCTGATTGCGGGCAGACAAACAGACAGACAACAATATTCCCTGCTGTCATTTTTATGTAGGGGGGATAAAAAATTGAATGCAATAAATTATGAGTCATGACTATCTCTTGAAAGATGTGACTTAAACATCACTGGAGCTTCTGCTTCGCTGATGGAACACAGCTGCAGATGACCATGTCAGATCTGTGTGGGGGGATGAGTGAACACGGCCATGTTCTCTGAATCACTTCATTAAACAAACAGAAATGATCTGCCGTTTGATAATCTCACTCCTCTCAATCGGTCAACCAACATTTACTGTTTAAAAAAAGGGAGATTGCAGATTTCCTGCAAAAATCTGATCTGAACTGAGCTGAATAGAAACTGGACCACTGGGACAAGCATCTGCTCAATCCAAATAGTTGGTTGGAATAAATGGAAAAATTTATATTAGGACATTTTGGCTTCAATAAACAATTCCTTATAATGGATAATTCAATTCCTGCTGTATTTTGACTCATGCTGGATTATCCATTATTTCTCAGAGAAATGAGCCTGCCTGGGTCATTTTGTTGGCTTCCTACAGCATCATTACATCATAAAGCTGACGGCTTCCCTTTGAGCGATGCAGGATACATGTCGAATCCATACGTTATGGTCTCAATATTGGCAAAGGTGTTATGATTGGCCAGCTGGTAATATGGAGCCAAATTGCTTTCACTGACTTAACACAGGATTGACACACATACGGTGGATGGAAGTGTGCACCTTTAAAGTTGATTTACAATCCAGCAATGAACACAGAAGAAGAGGGAGAAGAAGAAACAGGAGCAGCATATTGTAGGATAGACTGATGAGGCAGACATGGATGTTTTGTTTTTTTACAGTTTCAGGTTTACACAGTTTATACAGTTTTTTTTACAGACAAACTACATCTTAGTACAAAATGTGCAATTATCGTTATCTTATTGGCGTTGGCCATGAGAAGAAGGGAATTAATGGTTGTCGTATCAGCTGAAACAAAATCCATATGAAGCATCCCTATGTCCTTCTTTAGAGAGGCTCCTCACCTGTTCAACTTCTTCTGAGGATCTTTTTAAGCCTGGCTAACGGGATATTTGAGGGTTGTAATGGTTAAACTGGTCTGGCCACAGACTGTGAGTCAGTTAACTCAGAGATACAACAGTGACAACTCAAGTGGTGGACATCGCTGATCCTTTCCACCTTATAAGACTAAGGGCCTTTCTCTATCTACCCCCTACACCCTCTTCTCTCCTGCCCATTTTCAGTCAGCATGCCGTCGGGGAGGGTCCACCACACCGAATGTCATCCCAAACCAATTAATCTGGTATATAAACCCTCCCATAGAGAGTCTACACCAATGCTGACTTACTGACCACGTGCAACGCCATGTTGTTCTCATCACTGAAGATGTGCCGTACAAATCTAAGTTCCTTGCGACTACATGCACAAAGGAAAACTGCTCAAACTGAGACAGACATTTAATGATGTTATACAGATTTTAATAGCTGCAACAAAGGTTGCATTGAAATATGCTCAAATAAACCCTCCTCCAGTCTATAAAAACCACAGACGTGTTCATTTGATTGTAAAGTCTTGTATATTGACAAGGACTGCTGCAAAAACCAAGCAGCTTAAACATCAGAGTTCAGCTCTGAATGATGCTGATATGAAGCCGTGGTTAGGAAATGGCATGACAGTAGCTCTTCCTGTGGAGAGAAGGAGGTCCCAAAGCTTGCCGCTGTCCCACAAATTAATAAAGGGTGCTTTATTCAGCGGCCAGCTTGACTAAAAACAGCTCACTCATTGACGGAGTGGGAGTGGGGGAGATCTGGTTTGAGAAAGGCCCCTTATGTGTGAAAGCCTCTGACACGGTCATGTTACCACAAGGGTACCAAACCAGGCCCTTCACAACTTGACCTTTACTGATTATTCATTCAGCCCCAACCTCATTATCTATGTTCCATTCCATCTGGAAGTGCAGCTGCCGATTTATCCTTTGCACCAGCCCCTAGTAGAATAGAAACCAGCAGCCCTCTGTGGTGACCCAGTTCTATATGACTGCAAGCACATTATAACTGTTACCAACTACAGATACTGATATCTAAAGACATAAGACTTTGATGAGATGTTTCACTATGAGGAACCAAACTTAAGAATTTATTTTAATAATATTCACCTGCTTGAGCAGCTTCTCTAGTTTGTCCCGAAGACCTCTGAACCCAAAAGGTGGAGAATAAATGAAGAGTTCCTCAGGTAGTGGAATGTCTTTCCACAGGAAGGGCTGGGTCATGTGACTGGAAGCAGGAAGTTGAGTTAACAGTCTCTTCCTCGTTCTGCTGGGACGACACTGACCCTCCAGAACTCTGTGCACGTACTGGTGCACCTGCTGCAAATAAAACAGGCCGTATTAAACTATGGAGCTAATTTCCTGCAGAAAATTAACACAGAAAATTCTCTATGATTCACTTAGAAGCACGATGTACTTTGCAATCGCTAAATGTCATTAACAAACTGAGGCATTTTGTTTTACAATATTTTCTCACAAAAGTTCTGAGTAATTTTCCCTCCACAACAGCAGGTTGCATTGTGAGTCAGATTAAACATGCCAGGGAGTTGAGCCATAGCAGAACACAGCAAATTAAATAGCAAGTTGTTTTTTTAGGTCTATTAGGAAGGGATTTATTGAGAAGTGGAGGACACATTCATACAGAATGGAATAAGTTGTGAGGTTATTCATGTAAGCACAGATAATGAATATCTATTGATTAAGGTTAAAGTTAAGTGCATCATCCCAAGGGTCACTATCAGGGCTTTGCCCAACCAGAAGCCCAGGATTAATGGCGAGGTCCAAGCTAAGCTCGGAGCACGATCGTCTGCCTCTAGCTCCGGCTCTAGCTCTTAAATTTAACGATTCCTTATTTGTGAGGCTTAAGCATTAGAACACTCCTCACCCAAAATGCCTCCCTTTGCACTAGTATGCACTCAATCATCAAATTGGTAACAAAAATTAACATTACAGATTTATTTTGCATATCCCCTAGATTGAACCACGTACCCCAGTTTGACAATCAATTACAGTATTTAAACAATTCGCTATGGCGGAGCAATAGTTAACATCCGCATGGCTACGTTGCAGAAAAATTATAGATGGTCAGATGGAACGTATCATTAATGGGGAAGGAACATAGAATAATAACATATACACCACACAAGCAGCACACAAACTGCTATTTATCTTTAAGGCAATAGCAGGTGTAAGCTCATAGAGTATGATTTAACATGTTGCACTAGCTCATTACCTAACCACAGCATAAACCTTTATAATAACATCTAACTGTGGTTTTACTGTTCAAGCTGCTCTGCGCTCTCATCCTCGTTTAAATTGAATCAATGGCGTCACCTATGGTTTTAGAGGGTGAATAACTCAAGTCATGGGTGACAAAAATGTTCATATTCATGGTGGAAAGACTGTCAAAAGTCATGATTTTACTCTTTAAAAGTTATATTTTTTGTACTTTCTGAGGCATCATGTATTAGTAACATATTGTGTGTTTGTTGGAAAGGAATGTTCAGATCATTTAACCTTAATTCCCTTAATCTCTGATCTTATCCTGCAATTTACTGTACACCCATGTGGAACTATTAACAGCACCGGACAAAAAAAAATCTGTGTCTGTAAAAATCTGTGTCAAGAATTCATTGTTATTATTTGTTTGTTGATAAAAAATGCACAACATCTTTTAGCCTTCACTAAAGTTAGCAGTGCACATCCCCTTAGTCTCACCTTTTTATGTGCAGGGTCGACGTGCCACTCTAGAGGTTTTCTTGTCTCTGTCTCTGTTAGTGGTAGAGAGACCATCACCAAACCCAGCAGACCTAAAACCACACATAGCAGCAACACACGCCTGGAGACGCACACAGAACGAGGTGAAGAGAGAGGAGGAGGGACAACGATTTCTGTCAGAACAATAAGCATTGTGTTTAAATGACAGCTGCAAAAACTACATCAGCCTAACAGCTGAGTGAGGTGGTGATGACAAACAAAATCAAGGTCACATTGTTAGAGCGACATTCTCGATTAGCTCCGCCAAGGGAATTATGTTTTCACCCCATCCGTTGGTCGGTTGGTTCATTTGTTAGCAGAAAGACACAAAAACTACAGGGTGGATTTCCTCGAAACGTGGTGGAAGGACGGAGCATGGGCCAGTAAAGCAACCATTAGATCTTGGTGCAGATGGATGGATTTTCCTTAACATTGTAAGACGGGGCCTTTTACAAATTTTAACCAAATTATGCAAAAACTACTGAAGGGATTTCCATAGAACACTGTGGAGGGGTGGGGCATGAAGCTTAAACAGACATGTTGGATTGACTTATGTAAAAGTCAAATCCTGCCACTTTTCTAAACCCCGAAAATGTGATGAGCCAATTGTTTGGAAGCCATAACAGGAAGTGCTTATCTACAGGAAACACCTCTCCCCTGGTCTGAGTGTGGTATGTTGCTACTTCTGCCAGAGAGGATGCTATCACTTCAGAAAAATGAGGCTGGATAAACAGCAGTAGTAGTAGTGCAGCAGCAAAGGGAGAAGCACAGCAAACCAACATACTGCAAATGTCTGTCACACATTTAGCAGAGGCACAAAGCTGTTCCAGCAACATGGAATAAGCATCCTGGTACCAGGCTGGATGTTTCCATTTGTGTAAAACTGGCACCCATGTGTCAAAAGGGGAATTGGTGGCTGCAGTAAGCAAACACTAGTTTGCAAGTGGCTGCACAAATCACTCCCGAAATATTTGTTGAAAACATTTATCTGATAAACAGAACCATGAGAAGCCATGACACAAGCCTCAAGCCACGCTCCCCCCTGTTCAACTTACAAATGGATTTATTACACTAAAACCACGAGGAGGAAAGCAATGCTGTCTGGTGATTGCTGTCCTTTTTTGATTGGTTAAAGGATGACAGAAAATGAAGGCCTGCAGTCAAATGTTTGTCCTTTTCACACAATTACAGCAAAATATCGCCAACTGTAATCAAACAAAGAATGTATTTTACACTACCAGAAAAGCTTGATAGGTAGTCCCACAGCCATTGTTATCAAGCATCTATAGTGCCCCAATTCAGAGAATAGAGTTTTCTTCACTCCACCACAACTCACATATACATTATTTATTCATCCGCAGTTGTCTTTCTGATTTTCTCCAACCACAGTTGCTCTCTTTAAACTTGAAGAAAGGCGGCCTCACTTACTAAACCATCACAGAAACTATTATAAATTATTAAATGTGGCAAAATGACATAGAAACAAGATATTGAGAAGGTTAAAATAAGAATCGAGCATTACAGGAAGCAAAAGAGAAAAGCACTGTTTGACTATAGGGAGTAATTCACCCAAAAATAAAGGTGGACTGGTTAGAAATGAACTGTGTTTTGAATACAGCTGTAGGCTTTTAGTTCAGGAGTCATTGATAAATCTACAAGAGAGCCGAAAAAAAGGTATGTCACTTAAATAACGGATACAAGGATAAAGTTGATTGTTCATTTGTGATAAAACTAGTAGTCTGTCCTCATGGTTCCACAGCATGAGCGATTCGGAGAGTGTTTTCACATCATGTTTGTTTTTAAGACGTGTAAATTACCTCTAAAAAGTAAATTTGCATAAATGCAAGTAAATGTAAATGCTTCCTGCACTGATAACAAGTACTTATAAAGTGGATGTGACTTTAAATGATACTGCTCTTCTTTTAGGACCTTAAGAGCCGTGGAGAGCGTGTCAGCAGCATCTCACTACTATGGTTCACCGAGTACAATAGGAGCCTTTGTGCTGTGTTATGTGAGCATCACCTGTTTGCTACCCAGCGTTTGGGAAGTCTCATGTTGTTCTCATTCACACTGGAATCTGGGAACTCCTGTGGTTTCTCTGCTGACACCTGAAGCCCTCTGGCTCTCAGGGGCTGTGTCCTGGACGCACAGGGATAGACAGATACTGACTGTTAGCAACATTAGTGATTAGTGTATGACCATTTGCAAACCAAAAAGATGCTGAAAAACTGAGTCATGCTTTTTTTTAAGTTGACTTAATTACTGTAACGCACTGATTACTGGTCTCCCTAAAACACAACCGAGAGACTTCAGCTTATTCAAAACTCGACTATTAACCATAACCAAGAGGAGCGAGCACATTAGTCCACTTTTAGCTTACGGTTACATCTAGCATTGATTTCAACATTCTCTTTCTTACATACAAAGCTCTTAATAGGCTAGGACCAAGCTATACTGCTAACTCCCTTGTTCTTTATTTGCCTTCAAAAACAACGAGATCATCTGCTGCTGGTCTGTTGGAGGTTCCCAGAAATGATAAAAAGAAATGTGGAGATGCAGATTTTGTCAATTACAGCCCAAACCTATGGAACACATAGATATGATTAGTCTTTGTTTTATTTTCACCCTTATTTTAGCTTATTCTTATTCATATTATCTCTGTTTATATGCATCACTACTTTTGCTATTATTATCAAGTATACACTTATTTTCTATTCCTGTTTTCATGTTCGATCACTTGGTGCATGTAATTTCTTTGTTGTAAAGCACTTTGAGATGCATTTCTTGTATGATAGGGGCTATACAAATGAAGATTGGTATTGTTATTATGAATAATAACTGAGAATTGTATTTAAATCAATTAATTAAATAAATGTGGCAGCAATGCCAAAACAATAAAATGCAAATTAAAATTGCTGTATACAACATTTTTCTCATACGTGTGATTTATTAAAATTGCTAAATGTGTTTCAAATATATAAAAAGTAAGAACACTCATTGTGCAGAATGGCTCCCTCCAGAGTGTTACTTCATTCTCTCTCCATTTTTTTTGCTAATTATTCTTATTATGTTATTATTATTATTGAGCATTAACATGCAAACAGCTTTTTTATGTTTTGTGATGGAGGTTACTCATTGCAACTACTGTATATCATAATGTAAGCTATATGTTCTTTGGAAGTCACTCTACAGCGTTTATAAACCATCATCATTTATAAAGTGCTGCATATTCGTTGTATGCAAAATACTAATCCTCACAGGTAATGTAAGAAACTATTGTTAAGAAATCCGCATCCCCGTCTCTTCAATTGAGAGGTGTATATAGATTGTTACTTAGATATTACAACAGTTGCTAATGAAACTAATGCTACTATGGTTGATCACTGTCATAACAGGCCATGCCTTTCACCATATTCATAATGCACAGTTAGCTACATTTATTAAAGAGCTGCGTGGCACCTGCTCATTTAATAAGGTTACTACGTTTCTGCCATGTTTGCCTTCGTTGAATAGCGAGGCATCAGCTGGGTTCTGTTTTAATTAAAAGGGGCTGTGAATATCGGCTTGGTTATGTTGACGCTATCTCAAAAAGGCTCCCGAACCAGGCCACCACAAAACGGAGCAAATGGTAGAGGTTTGTTCCTTGGTGATGCCATTTAATGCTAGTCACAATGAGGACCGTTAGCCGATAAATTACTTTAAACCGAACCGTACGTTATGCTTACTATCGCAGGAACGATTACGCCACTTTAAACTCAGCTCTATCCTTTAGACTGCCATATCTTTTTTTTATCACATAGAAACTTATTCACTTACTCTTCCATAGATTCCTTGGTTTGGTCATGACGAACCTTATCAACATAGCGGACTCCTTCTCACCCCGCAGCTATTCATCCACTCCTCAGCTTCCCCTGCGGTGACCAGCCAATCAGCGGCCGAAGCACGCGCCATCATTTCCGCTCCTTCGTAATAAGAGCCCTAAACCGATCACCATCTGCCCGTGAACACATCACTATACCAGCACTGGAGTCATGATGGGACTAAAAAAGCCCCAAAATTACAACATCAGAAAAAACATAAGTATAAAACATATTTTTAATTTTAATTTTAAACAGAGAGAAGTAATTTTCCAGAAACATTGAAGTTTTTGTGCTGTAAACATCCACTATGTATGCTTTTACAGTATGAGTCAGTGTCTGCGCACCAGGGTTACATCCGTTTTAAATCAATTAAGGATTTAAACAACACATTCCAAATAACATGTCAACATAAAGTACCAAATGTGATGAAACGGGTTATTCTTTCTTATTTATCTGTATGAAAATGGAACACAATGTTACAAAGGGCTAGAGATGGAAACAATTACATGATTATTTCATCAAAATAAAATTAGAGGCCAATTATTTTTCTACTCAATTGTTTCAGTTATTTTTCAAGCAAAAATGTCAAATATTTTCTGGTTCCAGCTTCTTGAATAGAGGTCTTTATTTTTAATTTTTTAATTAGACATTAGGTTTTGGACTGTTGGTTGAACAAAGGAAACAATCTGAGGATGTCTCTGTGGGAAAAGTATTTGTCACAATATTCTGAAAATTTATGGGCTTAACAATTAATCCTGAAAACAATCTGTACATTAACAGATGATGATATACAGTATTCATTAGTTGCAGCCCTGCTACAGGCCTGGTTTTTATGGCAGATTTCTTGATGGATACAATTTAACACATTTTACTAGATTAAAAATATTTTTCTTGTTTTGGGAAGTAATTTTTCTTGGAGAAAAACAACTGTTACTTGTGATGAGTATTTTATTTAGAGACAAATACCAGTAACACAGACATTCATTTGTATGAAAAATATAAGCTTTTGTTTTTAATCAAACCATGTCCTGTATAAAGTTTTGAATTTTTATGCATTTTTAGCCACAACGTTGGTTCATGGTCCCAAAGGGATGAATCCTTCTGATTTTGGTGTTGTATAGAACTCAAAGAGGCTCCAGCTCTGTGATCATGTGAGGTGTCTTTATGTGTCACATTCAGCCCATGTGACTGCAGTATCTCCACTCCTACTGCAGAGGCTGTTTCAGTTCAAACAGTCCTGTTCCACCTTTAACTACCTTCCCCACCACCAGGCAAGCTGAGGGCGACACCAGCTGATCACGTGACCCTGAAAAGGGAAGAAAAACAGCTATGAAAAAACCCCACAAACCACAGGACAGCTGTGGCTCTAAGCTAAAAGGAGATGCCTTGTGATGGGAAATCAAACAACCTCCCCTGAAGCACTGCCATGAGCCTTCAATGAATACACAATGGTTAAAAGAAAATGTAGCTAAGAACTGTGCAGTTCCTGCAGTGGAAATGACTTTATACATACAAACAAATTCAATCTTGTCCTGTTAAACATCACTCAATCATGACACCTGAGTAAAACAAAATCCATAAAGGCACTAAGTGTCCTCAGAAAACATCTGCTCACATTCTCAGAGCTGGATCAATATCTACATCTTCCACATACAGATCTGTTGAATGGTGCTAGCTGTCTCTCATCACCCTAAGTCAAACCACAAACAACTAAAAATAAATATATGTAGAGCAAACTCTGCATACTAGCTTTCTCTGCATTATTATTATCATCCGTTCCTCACCCAGCATGGTAGCCTGTTTGAGGAATTTGTAGCTGGTCTCGAAGGTCATCTGCTGCAGAGGCGAGGAGTTGGACTGGATGGCGTGTCGATTTAGTGGCTTGTATACGCCTTCAAAACACATGTAGTCTGCTACCAGTGACAGATGTCTAGGGTCCACCTCGATACCTAGAGACAAACAGAAAAATAAAAACATCTGAAGCCTTGTGAAGTTTGAATGAGTGAATGTGTAAACATGGTGATGGTTATTAGGCTAAGTCCACAGGAAATAAATCAGTCAATGTAGTGTGTGTGTGTGTGTGTGTGTACCATAGACAGCGAAGACATCTTTGATCTCCTTCTCTATGACTTTTAGAGCTACTTCAATCCCATAGGTGTTCGCCATGGCATGGACCTCATTGCAGTACAGCCGGTTGATCTTCAAGATCTGGAGAGAAAAAAACAGTCTCAATGGTGAGATCATCATCAAAAAGTGATAATAGTGTTAAATAACATTTGTTGAGAAATTAATCCTGACCATAAACTCTGTGATTATGAGGTCAAGGCATTTTTTTTTTAGTATTCACAGTAGTAATCTAAATTCAAAATAATCTCTGTGTTTAATCCACTACACAGATTAGTATGAGATTTGAATAGATAAAAGCCTAAATAAGATATCTGGACATATATTTGAAATAGCCACGACTGAATTAGATACGTCTGATTGTCTGACTCCTGACATACAGCAATAATCACTGATATTGTTAAAGGTAATGTGATCGCAATAATATTTGACATTACCTTCTCCTCTTTGGATGATGATTTCAATGTGCTACATTTTATATACACCCCCCACATGTATTTATAGATGCAAGTTCAGAATATGACTGAATCTGCTAAAATTTTGACATATACTTCATTGAAAACTGCATCAACATAATAGATTTTTGTCAACATATGCTTATTATGAATTGGATGCTAGCAGCACATTTGAAAAAAGTTGGGACAGAGGGAAACAAAAGGCTGGGAAAGATGTGGAGTGCTCCAAAAACAGTCGACTGGATCGTTTCATAGGTAAAGAGGTGATACAATAGTGTCATGGTTTGTAGGAAAGGGACATTCACAATAGGCTCAGTCATTCACAGGCAAAGATGGTGTGAGGTTCACAACTTTGTGAAACACATGATTGTATAAAGTATATTCCTACTGTACATGGGCTCAGGAACACTTAACCACTGTCCATATACACAGTTCATTGTTTTAAGAATCAAGGTTGTACAATGTCTTCCAGATATTCAAAAAGGTAATTAAAATAAGTTTATAGAAGGCGTGTTAAATACATTTTAATGGAGGATTACGAAGATGAAGCTGTGTTGACTGGTCATAATCTAAATTATTATCTGGAATTCAAAGTTTAGATAATCAATGTGACTTTATATTTCTTAAACTGGAGGGTCCATAAAACTCCATGCCACAAGTAACTTAGAGGCATCTTTAATGAACATTTGGTTGAATTAAAATTCATCAAAGTACACATTAGAGAAATCTGAAATTCTGTTCTGACTGGTTATTAATGAAGTGCAGAATATATGTGGCTCCTGACAGTAAATGTTAAAAAGTCGAGCCATGAAGTTTTGAAATTACCTAAAATCATCACACGTTGTTATCTGCAGTCAACAAAGCAAATAACAAGCCACTATCATGAAATATGTTGAACAGGCTATATGACATATTTATTGCACGTTTCTGTAGGTTGTCATTGTTTATGTCCTTTATTAAGGACAAAAAACTAGTATAGAGACTCAGGCTTGCGGGTTTTGCAGCGCTGCACCATTTTTTAACACAAGAAGTCACTTCAGTCTCTTTGTAGAGGTCTCTTTGTAGAGGTTTGTGAAATCAGTCCTTTACCCTTGAAACCCAATGTAGTCTTATGTTCAAAACCAAAACCACAAGTCTCGCTGTCTAACCAACAACCCCTACTTACATCACTGTGCTTGAACATTTCGTGC